>JADRCD010230524.1:26587-39773 GCA_019843815.1 Montemys delectorum
CCTGGCTGTCCTGGAACTCACTCTGTAGACCAGGCTGGCCTCGAACTCAGAAATCCACCTGCCTCTGCCTCCCAAGTGCTGGGATTAAAGGTATGTGCCACCACCGCCCGGCCTGTCTTTTTTTTTTTTTTTTGAGACAGCTTTTCTCTGTGCATCCTTGGCTGTCCTGGAACTATCTCTGTAGACTGGGGGGCTGTCCTTAAATTCACAGAGATCCACCTGCCTCTTTTTTTTTTTAAACCATACAGAATACAAGGATAAACATAAATATACATAATTCGAGGCTTTTGGTTATTTGTTTTTAAAGATTTATTTATTATATGTGCATCGGTGTTTTTGCCTATATGTATGTCTGTTTGAGGGTGTCGATCTCCTGGAACTGGAGTTACAGACAGCTGTGAGCTGCCATGTAGGTACTAGGTATTGAACTCAGGTCCTCTGAAAGAGCAGCCAGGGCTCTTAATCACTGGCACCATCTCTCCAGTCCCTGGAGTATTGTTTTATGGTGTAGCCTTAGGCTGGGATCCAAAATGTTACAGAGAACAGTTGAAACAACAGGGTGAACACACACTGCCTAGGGTTACAGCTACCTATCATCTTGCTGTCTTTGCCTTATATCCCTCCAGGCATCTAGGTTTGAATAGTGTTTCAAGGCACGTTGTCAGTACGTAGCCAAGGCTAGTCTAGAATTTAAACCTCTCACCTTAGCCTTCAGAGAGTGAGATTACCAGCATTTACCGGCATGCACAGCCACTCACAGCTTATGGTAATATGAAATATTACATGCGCATCCTCCACAGATTCTCTTTTCTCTCTCTTTGAGACAGGGTAGCTATTAAGTTTCAAACCCTCCGACAATCCACTCAGGTGCCCATTTAGCGTTATCAAAGCAGACCTGGTCTCCAGGTTCTCCCGGCATCTTTGGCTCACATACCCCGCCCTCCAGGCTCGGGGCTGGGCTGCCCTTCCCTTAGGGGCTCTTCCCTAAGTAATCCAGACATTTTGATTACCCGCCTCTTTGTGCACCTTTTGGCCTCCTGACTGCTGCACCCATTTTCCCTCTCCCTCCCGCCTCTCCTCACAGGGTCCAGTTCGGCCTGGTCATGGCCACTCTGAACTCTCCCGGGTGTCTCCCCCCCCCCCGACCCCCCAGTATGCTCTCCCACATACCTACAATAAGCCTTCTTCTCCACTATCCCTAGGAGCAGTCGGGGTTCTTTCCTTTTATTTCTCTATGTAAACCAGGCTGGCCTTGAACTTATGGAGATTCTCCTGCCTCTGTCCTGATTCGGCGTGCTGGAACGAAAGGTTTGCACCACCACGCTCGGTTCGGCTCTCCGTAAATTCGACAACCAAACCCATCTCAGGCTTACACCTCGGGTCTAAGGAAGAGCTACTGACTCGAGACCGAGGGCCAGGATAGCCCAACGCTGGGCAGCCTGAGGGCTTCTGTGGGGTCGGCGTCCTTTTCCTCAGGCTCCCCCTCGCAGGAGGACAGCCACACGCCCAGTGAACTGCCAGCCCAGGCGGCGCTCCGGTCCCACCGCCGGGACCTTTCGCTCGCACCTCTCGGGAGAGGCGCTCGGCCCTTGCGCACGCGCACCTCGCGGCGGCTGCCCCTTTAAGGTCCGCTTTAAAATCCTCCGACCCCTACGGCTTCCGCGCCGCGTTCCCACAATGCAGTGCGGCTGAGCGCCTCGGAGCCCGCGGGGGAGCTGCGGCGGGGACCCGGGCTGAGGAGGCGGCTGCGGGAAGTGGGCTGCGGCGGGCCCGCGGCGTCGGGCGGTGCGGATGTCGGGCTGGGCGGACGAGCGCGGCGGCGAGGGCGACGGGCGCATCTACGTGGGCAACCTCCCGACCGACGTGCGTGAGAAGGACCTCGAGGATCTGTTTTACAAGTACGGCCGCATCCGCGAGATCGAGCTCAAGAACCGGCACGGCCTCGTGCCCTTCGCCTTCGTGCGCTTCGAGGACCCGCGGTGAGGACCCCGCGGCTCGCCCTCCTGCAGGCCGGCGCCGGGCCCGCCGGGCCTCCCCTCCCCTCCCCCAGCGCCCTCCCGTCCCCTCCCCCTCCCCGCCGCGCCGACCCCTCGCGGCGCCCCCGGCTGGAGGCGGCGGCGGCGGCGGCGGCTTCTTTTCCTCAGGCTTTGCCTGGTGTCACTTCCTTCATTGGAGGGCCCCGGCCCGCTAGACTTGCCTCGAGGAGGGTAGAAAACCAGCCGTCTCCCTCTCGAGGTTGGGGAGGTAGCCCTCACGGGAAGCACCCCGAAATGGGGAGCGGCCGGGGGCTTGGAAGCCTCGGGTCCCCGAACCGACCCTGCAGAGACCCTGTCGGCCGAAAGCGACAGTCGCCCACCCCGCCCCCCGGGCCCGGAGCCCTCGCCGTTACCGGGGAACAGACGACGGGGACAGGCTGCCTTCGGCGGCTGTAAAGGGGTGTCTAGAGCCGGTCCCTACTTGGGCGCCCCACTGAGCCTGGTTCTTGGAAAGGGGAATCGGATTAAACCCGCGGGGGGCGGGGGGGGGCGCGTCGTGGTCGACGATTTCGTTCCCGTCTAAGGAGGGAGGTCCCGCCAGAAGTTAATTGTACCCGGGATGTGGAGAAGCTGGGTCCCCAAACCCGCGCCGAAGGACCTTGTGATTTTGTTAATGTTGTGAGCCCTCGGACCGGAAAAGGCCGGAAAGTTTGCTTTAGTTAGAAGTCTGTGCGCAGTGGCGGTCATTCCCCTGGGAGGGTCAGTAAGGACCTGTTCCCTGTCTCCTCAGCATCGTTGGGAGGAGAGCTTCATCTCTGCCTGCCGACCCGGCGTCTCGCCGGCCTGGCTTGGAGATACGGACTCACGGTAGACGTACCCTGGACTTCGATGGTTGAAGACTAACCGAACTTATCCCTAAGTGTCTTGCAGTTTGCCTCAGAAATATACTGAAGCATTTTTTACAAACGAACGTGAGAAAATTATGGCTCTAATTAACAGTGCCATTGTGTATTTAACAGTCAAGTTCTGTGACAAGTGCCATGCCGTGTAGTTAGCGTTTTCAGTATCCCGTGAAGCAGAGGTTGTTGACCGTATTTCACAGAAATTGCCATTGTTTAATGCAAGAGGTTAGTAAAGGGACAACAGTTGGTAGGTGTTTGTAGAGGATCTAGGTAGGATTTGAACCCCATTACTACTGTGTGGTATGTTAAATGATCCTGCTTTTCCTTTAGTCTTAACAGAAGGAGTATATTCTGCTTATTAGCATCCTACTTAGTCCATTTGATAACTCAGTTGGATATTGGCTCATTTCCTAGCTTAAACGGGTAACTCAGATCCTTTACCTACAGATACTGTTTTTAGTCCTTAATACGCCTGACCCTTCCAGTCCATTATAGTTCACTCCAGCAGTCAATGCTGCTATGGTCATGTTCCTTGATGCCTTTTTTTGTGTTTTAGACAGGGTCTTATACTATAGCTCTGACTGGCCGGAACTCGAACTCACAGAGATCCGCTTGCCTCTGGTCCCCATTGCTGGTATTAAAGACGTGAGTCACAGAACCTAGCCCTCATCTCTCTTTTTTTTTAATTTTATTTATTTTTTTTAAGATTATTTATGTGTGTGTTACCTGTATGTATTTGCTCCACATGCATGCCTGTTGCCCAAGGCAGTCAGAAGAGGTTGTTGGCTCTCCTGGGATGAGTTACTGATGCTTGGGAACCACCATGTGGGTGCCGGGACCCACAAGTGCTCTTAGCTGATGGGCCGTCCTTAGGCCCTCATTTCATTTGTCTTTAATTTAAATTTGCAGTGACTTTTTGAGGCAGTCTTTGTCGATCAAGGTGGTCTCAGAACTCCCGGCCTCAGCCTCCCCAGTGTACCGCCACGCCTGGCTTTTTGAAACATTTTAATGTGTCTTCTCCTGCTCCAGCAGCTTTGTCTTTTGGAAGACTATTAAGGGGGCTAATGTAGTATGTTTTCACCCTTCCAGCAGACGTTCTCAACCTTCCTGTACTATAGTTCTCCATGTTGTGGTGAACTCCAACCTTAAAACTATTTCCCTTGCTACTTCATAACTAATTGTGCTATTGCTATGGGTTGTCATATAGATATTTTGGGAGATAAAGCTTTGCCAAAGAGGTTGTGACAGGTTGAGAGCCACTGCTTTAGAGAAAATGCTTGCTATGTTTTGATAAATTTGATTTACTGGCAAAATCAGTTATCTGTCAACAATTATTTTAATCCTATGGATCAGCCTCCCCCAAAAATCTGATTTGTGTGTGTATATGCACCAGGTGTTATGTAGGTCATATACATAGTGGAGGTCATAGGTCAAAAGAAGCATAGGATCCCCTTGAACTGGAGTTACAGACTGTTAAGAGCTTCTGTGTGGGTGCTGAGAACCGAAGCCCGCTCCCATGGAAGAACATTAAGCTTTCTTAGAAGCGGAGCCATCTCCAGTTCCCAAGTCTGCCTCCGTATAAGTACTCTGTTTATCTGCATTCCTCATCCCTGGAGAACCATGTGCTTGACAACTGTAGTTGTGCGTTCAGAATAATGAGTTTGTTATACTGCCTTCACGCATACATATCACATCTTTAGCTCATATTTAAAACCCTCCATTAATTGTCAAGATGGGGTTTTTTTGTTTGTTAGTATTTTTCAGTTTCTGAGTATATTTTGCACTTTCAGTTTTTTAGTATATTTTGCACTTCAGAGTGTGTGCATGCCGCGGCTAAGCCATCTTGCTGTCCCAGCTGTAAAACTTTTCAGTCATGTGCAAGGCCCTCCTCCACCTGAGCGGAAGTGTGGCAAGCTTGTGTCTGGTGTCGTGCTCCTGTTCCCTCGGGCTGATTTCCCTCCCCGCTCAGTTACTCACACCCTCCATGGAGAACTCATCCAGCCGATCAGGCAGCACTAATTTCAATCTTTTCCTTGCAGAGATGCTGAGGATGCAATCTATGGAAGAAACGGTTATGACTATGGCCAGTGTCGACTCCGTGTGGAATTCCCCAGGACTTACGGAGGTCGGGGTGGGTGGCCCCGTGGTGCTAGGAACGGGCCTCCTACAAGACGGTCAGATTTTCGAGTTCTTGTTTCAGGTATGTTCTCGCCACGCTGAACGAGATGGTTGTGTGCACACTGCATCAGAGTCTAGCCTCCAAGGAGTATTGGCTTAGTGTTGAGGACGTGGGCCATGCTGGCTTCTCAGCAGCCAGTGCACCCGGGCAGTTGAAAGCTCTGCCCTGATTAGTCAGGGAGGCAGGTGTTGTACAAGTAATGCAGCCTTTGTGGGATGGAAACCTATTTCTTTTTTTGTTTGTTTTGAAACAGTCTCTATGTAGTCTTAGAACTCACAGAGCTCCCCCTGCCTCTGCCTCCTGCGTGCTGGGATTAAAGGCGTATGCTACCATGGCCTGAGAAACTATTTCTTAGAGTGCTTTCTTAACTGGTGAGAGGGCAAGGTGATGGGAAAGCATTTGCTCTAGAATTCTCCGAGTGTGTTCTCTGGGAGTGTTCCTTGATATATGGCTTCATAGACATCACAGAAGCCAGATGCAAACAACATGGCGCCATGGGGATTGTATTGGAGGCATAGAGCTTTTATTTATAATTGGTGTCAACAGATGTGTAAAGTGCTGAGCTCAGATGTGTCTTTAAAATATTAATGCGCTTTTAAGACCTGGACCCTCTGCACGTTACAGGGCAGTTGAGGGGCCCTAGTGGAGTGTATTGAGCCTGGCACCTTTTAAAGTGTGACTGTCCCACAATCATAGTAGTGTGTGCAGTGATGGAATCTGTCTCCCTGTGTTCCTCTGTAGTTTTTAACCCTAGGACTCTACTCCCTCCTTCAAGATGTCATACATTATCTTTTTTTCTCTCCATGCTGCTCTGAACTCCTGCTTAGAAAACTATTAGGAAATGGCTGCAGTCCCAAGCTGTGCGCGGTAAACACAGCCTTTGAGAGCAGGAGCACATTTCCCTTTCATGACATCAGGTAGGGTGGTATGACTCCCAACTAGCTTTAGCGTCTGAGTGTGCCCTTCCCCGCTGTAGTGAGGAATGTTGGTCTCTTATCGAGGTACTCTGTGCTCTGTCAACCATTCATGCTGTAAAGAAACAAACATGGACTCTTGTGATGTTCCCTCGGCTACACTTGACTTGTTTCAAACTCTCATGTCTTGGGAAAAAATAAGTTCAGCAAGAAATACTTGGTACTAATAAATTTCATAATGGATAAAACCTGGAACTCAGTTTTGGGAGTGTCACATTGATTGTGAAGCACAGAGTGGTAAATTCTCAGAGGTTGTAAGCCTGTGATAGGCAGATTTGTTTGCTTGGCTGGGAGGCTTTGGTCTTTGGACAGTTAACTTAGACCAGCTTCTCACAGTGGTTTACCATATACTTCAGAATACTTCTCTGGTTCTCTGCCCCATATAAGGATTTGTGACTTGGGAACCCTTAAGAATTAAGTGATCACAGAGCGTAGACCACCATAGGTATTGCTAGCTCTTATAAGGCAGTTAACATGGCTGAGGTTGTGGTCTTCTCTTCCATTCTCTGCCTAGGACTTCCTCCCTCAGGCAGCTGGCAGGATCTGAAAGATCACATGCGCGAAGCTGGGGATGTCTGTTATGCAGACGTACAGAAAGATGGCATGGGGATGGTTGAATATTTGAGAAAAGAGGACATGGAATATGCTCTTCGTAAACTGGATGACACCAAATTCCGCTCTCACGAGGTGGGTTCATGCCTTCTGTTAAGTCTAATTTACCAGCAATAGGAGCGAGTCGTGCTCTTTCCGTTTGATGACTTCACTGTACCTTAAAGCCTGTCTAGAGTGAACAAAGCTGAGGGGTGGCTCTGCTTACAGGCTCTGTTTGAAATGGAGAGTATGGGTGCCCACCTCCGTGTAACACTGAGAGTTGAGAGAGGTTACAGTGCCAGGCACGCTGTAAGTGCCGGGGCTGGGCTTTGCTCATTACTCTGATTCTTCACTTTTTCCTTTTCTGTTTGAATTTCAGGGTGAGACTTCTTACATCCGAGTGTATCCTGAGAGGAGTACCAGCTATGGCTACTCACGCTCGAGATCCGGGTCCAGGGGCCGAGACTCTCCATACCAAAGCCGGGGCTCACCGCACTACTTCTCTCCTTTCAGGCCCTACTGAGGAGGTGGTGGGAAGGGTCTCTTCAGTTTTTTTAGATAAGCTGAGCTGCTTTGTGCTCAGAATCTACATTCCAGATTGATAATTTAGTGTCTTAGGAAATTTTTTAATTTCTTTCCTTTCCTTTTTTTCTTTTTTTCTTTTTTAAGGAACTACATAATTTTGACTAGAGCCACCGTACTAGCAGTGACATGTTTTAGGCTGCAGAGAGAGAAGTTGTGGCTTTGGTTCAGGAACAAGTTGTATATTTTTCACTCCTGATTATGGGACAGAAATCAGTGCTGCATCTTTATGGGTTGCTCTGCTCTGGAGATCGGCAGTCACTACGACCGAGTTGCCCATTTTGTTTAGAAATATATTTTAAATGTTTAGTAATTGTGTGCAGTTGTCTTTGATTGAGTATGTAGGTTTCATCTGACAGGGACTAACCTATCGATTGAGTTGTCATAGCAATTTGTAAGGAACAGAAACATCAGCTGGAGCAATGGTTTAAGATTGGTTTTTATTTACATGTTTATGCCACATGTGTGTTAGTGCCCACAGAGGCTAGAAAGACAGCATCAACCCCTGTAGAACTGGAATTCCAGGGGGTCATGGGTCACCATGAGTTGACCATGGGTACCAGAGCCCGATTCATCTCAGGCTGAAGAACAGAAAATGCTGGGTTTTGTTTCTTTGGTTTGGGTTTTTCTTTTCTTTTCCACAGAGGAAAAGAAATAATTCTGGCTCTGTAGACCAGGCTGGCCTTGAACTCTGGGATCTGTCTGCCTCTGCCTCCCAAGTGCTGGAATTAAAGACTCAAGCTACCACACTTGGGATAGGACGTTCTCTTAATCACTGAGGGGTCTCTAACCCAGATTCAGAGTTCTTACAATTGAGAACTGGCATTGTAAATTAACTCTCTGTAATAGGAGTCACTGAGGTGGTTCTTGCCTCTAATCCCTGTGCTTGGGAGGCTGTAGCAGGAAGATAGTCATGCGCTCAAGGCCAGCCTGATGTACAGAGAGGCCCTATCTGAGCAACAAAAAAAGGGGGTGTGTGTGGGACACAGACACTGCCGATAAAGGGAAGAGAAAGAATGAAGACAGGGTCAGGGCTATTTTTAACAAGTTCTCTTTTCAGAAAGTAACTGTTTGGCTGGAGTTCATACACATGGTGGGGGCAAGGGGCGGTTTGGGTGTTCACATATTTGTGTGCATGTGCATGTGTGTGTGGACACTGAGAGTGAGTGGGGTTTGGATAGCTTTCTGAGAAAGAAAGATGGTTCTGAATTATCAGTAGTTCCCAGGCTGTAGTTTACTTCAATACTACTAAAACCTATCCATAAAACAAGCCCCTTGGCAGGAATGGTGTAGGTACCCAGAAACAGATGATGATGTGCCGCCTCTCAAGCCAGGGGAAATGCAGCACAGGTCATCTATTGCTTACATATACCCAGAAAAGTCCACATAGATACATATTGACAAGATAGTGCTTTTTAGGGGCAGATGAGGGAGGAAGATGTTTTCCATACAGAACAGGCCTTAGTATTTGATTCATTTCCTCGGAAGCAGGCTTATGGTTTTCTGTTAGCTGGGTGTTTTCCAGTTCTGTCTTCGGATCAATTGCCAAGAAATTGTAAGAGTCCAGTTTATATTAGAATTCACGGTAGCAAATGACCACCCTTGTAAGTGTAACCATGTTGACAGGGGACCCCGTTCCCAGAATAGCTACTCTGCTGCGGAAGAAGGAATCTTGTTTACCATGTCTGGCAAAGAAATATTACCTGTTTGAAAAATAAGAAGAATATTATAGTTGAGCCTGATGTCCAGCTGGCTCTCCTAAACTAATAGGTCCTAAACTTGGATTTCACGGAAAACTGGAAGTAAATATTGATGCCATCCTTTTTCCTAACTCTCAAGCATCAGTAATAGTTCAGAGTGAAGCCAGACCCATGCTTTTCAGTGCACACAGGCAAGGTACATATGCAGATAGGAGTAAAGACTGGCCCTCTGAGCTAGGAATCCAAGTCAGGAGCAAGATCCTGTCTGCTATGTGTTCCCTAGATGCAGGTCATGAAGTAACAACCACTGGGCTTGAGATAGCAAGGTTATAAGAATCTCTAGCCAACCAAGGCAAATGCTGCCTAGTTGAGAGTTTAGCCCATAAGCTTGTGAGCTTACATTTCCATCCTCCTGCTAACAGGCTTTATTGTTAACTGCCTGGTCTTGGTGACTGATGTGGAGGCTGAGTGCTCTGGCAGCTCTGAGGACTTATGCACAGGAAACAAGAAGTTTTACACTATGTACAGGGAGCAAGTTCCTACATCAGCGATTACAAACCATGGCTGAAATATAGGTATGTCTCAGCTGGCCTGTGTGGCACTGTTAAGTTTTCTTATTTGAATTGATTGCCAATAAAGTTGAGGAAATATCAGACAGATGTCACATACTTAATTTCCCAAGCAAATAGGCTCAGGTTACTCAGGCAGGAGAGGAGCACTGAGAATGCCAGCTGTGCCTGTAGATAGGCTTCTAGGCGCAGAGAGATTGCGGTCTGCTGTGCATACCCCCTTAATCTTGTACTTCTCTTTCAGTGTGGCTGGACCCTAAAGGTGAATATAACTTCTGGACACTTGTCATTTATAATGCCACACTTGTGTGCAGTTTGTCCGTTTGCATTCAGATAGTATTTGTCTCCAGCAATAATGTCTGAGCCATTCTGGCTCTGAGTATCACATACCTGGGGGGGCCACAAAGTATTCCTCCACAACGTGATTGGAATTCTGTAGTAGTTCTTCAGCACAGCTGCCTTCTGCTACATCATCAGATCTCAAGTAGAGACATCTGTAAAACGCAAGGCCAGAGCTACAGTTTGAGAGACTTGAGGCTTCTGGGGCCCAGAGGGACAGGACCCCTAAGGAAGACATGGGGCCGGGTGGGGTGTGCAGAACAGTCTTTGCTGTGGTTGCTGTCCCTAGTTAGGTGTGCTGTGGTAAAAGTAGACTTGAGAGCTGGTATAATGACTGCTGCTTGTATGTGAGGCCCTGAATTCAATCCTTAACACAGAAGGGAAAGAATAAAACAACAAAAACTGCAGTTGCATTGGGACTTAGGGTTCTGTTGGAGAATCGCTAAGAGCATAGATCTTAAGTCGGCTGAATTCAAGTCCCAACACCACAAAGGACTTACCACCTCTATATTTTAAGTTTTCTTTATAAGCATCAAATGTAATAATTTAAATTTTTATTACTTATGTTTGTGTGGGTATGTGCACATGTGTACAGGTGCCCACAGAAGCCAAAGGCATCAGATTCTCTGGAGCCAGAGTTAGAGACTTGTGGCCTGCCTGCCTGACTTTGGGTGCTGGGTACTCTGCATGATCACTCTTAACCACTGAACCATCTCTTCAGCCTCAAAGGTTTTTTGTTTGTTTGTTGTTTTTTTTCCCCAGACAGGGTTTCTCTGTGTAGCCCTGGCTGTCCTGGAACTCACTCTGTAGACCAGGCTGGCCTCGAACTCAGAAATCTGCCTGCCACCACTGCCCAGCTCTGCAAAATATTTGATTAAAGAAAACAAAGGGGGGTCCAGCAGAGGTGATGTTTGGTTCTTAGGATGCAAATGGAAGAGATGCAGTTCCCCTCCATACATACGCTGTGACGCTCTCATATCCATCTCTAATAAATGTAATTAAAAAAAATCAGGCAGGTATGGTGGCATATACTGATACATGAGGCTAAGGCAGATGCATCACAAGTGGAAGGGAGACAACTCTGAAATTTTCCCAGGAAGACTAGCATATATCTAATCACTGTGACAGACCCAGTCTATCTCGGTGAAGTAATTGGTTTACGAGTTACTTGTAGGAGCACAAAGAACTTTAAGGGCAGTTATAACACTGGGGAAAAACAAAAAACCCCTCTGCCAGCAACTGTTAACTGGTAATAAGTCTTGGGGAGGGATAGGACCTCATGAACTCCTTCCTCCAAAACACAAGTCAAGGAGCCTGAGATGGACAAGTGTTCTTTGGGTAGTTTGACCTGACAGCTCAAGACAGCAGCAGCCATGTCACACTGTAAGACAGTGTTCTATAACAAACATAGTGAGATCCTGTTTTAAAAAACAAAATAGAGCTGGACAGTGGTGGCGCACGCCTTTAATCCCAGCACTTGGGAGGCAGAGGCAGGCGGATTTCTGAGTTCAAGGCCAGCCTGGTCTACAGAGTGAGTTCCAGGACACCTAGGGCTATACAGAGAAACCCTGTCTCAAAAAAAAGAAAAAAAGAAAAAAAGAAACCCTGATGTCACAGTGCTGGGGGCCAGTGTTCTTGTAGCGACTTCCAGAATCTAAAACAGGCCTGGATGAGGTTGAGCATCGGTCACAATTAGAAAGTACAAATAGAAGGGGCTGGAGAGATGGCTCAGTAGTTAAGAGCACTGACTTCTCTTCCAGAGGTCCTGGGTTCAATTCCCATCAACCACATGGTGTCTCATAACCATCTGTAATGGGATCCAAAGCCCTCTTCTGGTGTGTCCTAGTTCCAGTGAGAAATCCTGGTTGAAAAGGGGGTACAAACTATTTGTTTTGTTTTTGTTTTTTTCGAGACAGGGTTTCTCTGTAGAGCTCTGGCTGTCCTGGAACTCACTCTGTAGACCAGGCTGGCCTTGAACTCAGAAATCCGCCTGCCTCTGCCTCCAGATTAAAGGCGTGCACCACCACCGCCAGGCCAAACTATCTCCACTCATGAAAGTGTACATTTAGACACTGTAAGTACAGTGTACTTACATACATAAAATAAAACTTAACAAGAAAAAGAAAGAAAGCTTGTTTTTAAAACTGTGTGTGTGTGTGTGTGTGTGTGCGCGCGTGCCTGCACCACAATGCATATATGGAGATCAGTACAGCTTGGAGGAGTCCGTTTTCTCCTTCCACGATGTGATGTGGGATACAGGGTTTGAACTCTGATCATCAGGCTTGGCAGCAGGTGCCTTTATCCACGGAGCCATCTAGTTTTTGTTCTAATAAAGTATTGAAGTATTTGGCTGCAGTGAGATGTCAGTGAAGCTGGTGTCTGGATTTGAGAAGATAGCAAAAGGGGTATTTAGGTGTTTTTGCATGGCTTAAATCACAGCACTACTTGAGAGTTACAGGCTTATGGATCCCAAGTCCTGGCTTTTCCTGTGAAATTCTGAGCCTGCTTCTTGTATGGAACTGGCAGTCTTTGCCTTCCAAAGTCATATAAGTCATATATGATAACAGACATACTGCATACAAACTCCTAGTCCAAAACACAGGCACACTAAGGCTTTTTTTAGGTCAACCCAAATAATACATTATTAATGTGTAGACAGACATCTACTAACCAGTCGGGGCTTTTACTGCAATTATGGCTGTTGCCTAAAGCTGCTGATCACCTATCTTTACTAGGATGTTTCAAGTTCAGACAAGCATTTAAAACAGTCAAGTCAGGGGCTCAAGAGATGGCTCATGGAGCTGATGAGATAGCTCAGCTGTTAAGAGTAATGACTGCTCTTCCAGAGGTCCTGAGTTCAAATCCCAGCACCCACATGGTGACTCACAACCATCCATAATGAGATCTGACACCCTCTTCTGGTGTGTTTGAAGACAGCTACAGTGTACTTATATATAATAAATAAGTTTTAAAAAAAGGAGAGATAGCTCATGAGCTAAAAGCATTTAGCTCTTACAGAGGGCCTGGATTTGGTTCCTTGTACCAACATGGAAGTTCATACTGCCTGGAACTGCTCTAGGGGATCTCACAGGCACCCTCTTCTGACCTGTGGATTCCTACACACATATGCATAGACTCTCAGATACATATACTTAAAGATTAAAAGCACAATCAAGGGCTAGAGAGATGGCTCAGTGGGTAAGAGCACTAACTGTTCTTCCAAAGGTCCTGAGTTCAAATCCCAGCAACCACATGGTGGCTCACAATCATCCGTAATGAGATCTGACGCCCTCTTCTGGGGTGCCTGAAGACAGCTACAGTGAGTGTACTTGCATATAATAAATAAATCTTAAAAAATTAAAAAAAAAAAAAAA
>JADRCD010230525.1:372-67054 GCA_019843815.1 Montemys delectorum
ATTGCAAACTGGTACAACCACTCTGGAAATCAGTGTGGCGGTTCCTCCGGAAATTGGACATAGTTCTACCAGAGGACCCAGCCATACCACTCCTGGGCATATACCCACAAGATGCTCCATCATGTAATAAGGACACATGCTCCACCATGTTCATAGCAGCCTTATTTATAATAGCCAGAAACTGGAAACAACCCAGATGTCCCTCAACAGAGGAATGGATACAGAAAGTGTGGTACATCTACACAATGGAGTACTACTCAGCTATTAAAAACAATGAATTTATGAAATTCTTAGGGAAATGGATGGATCTGGAGAGTATCATCCTGAGTGAGGTAACCCAATCACAAAAGATCACACATGGTATGCATTCTCTGATAAGTGGTTATTAGCCCAGAAGTCTGGAATATAGGAAGAATGACCCACAAACCACAAGAAACTTAAGAAGAAGGAAGACCAAAATGTGGACATTTCATTCCTTCTTAAAAAGGGGAACCAAACACACACAGAAAGAGTGGCAGAGATTAACTATGGAGCAGAGACTGAAGGATGGACAAGCATATAGCTATCTCCTGAGAGGCTCTTACAATACCTGACTAATACAGAGGTAGAGGCTCACAGCCATTCATTGAACTGAGTACACTGTCCCCAATGAAGGAGTTAGAGAAAGGTTCTATGGAGCTGAAGGGTTTGCAGCCCCTTAGGATGAACAACAATTACTAACTAGTACCCTCAGAGCTCCCAGGGACCCAACCACCAATCAAGGACTATACAGGGTGGGACTGAATGTTCTGGCAGCATGTGTATAGTAGAGGACTGCAAATTTGATCATCAATAGGAGGAAAGGACCTCGGCCTTGTGAAGGTTCTGTGCCCCAGTGTAGGGGAATGCCAGGGCCAATAAGTGGGAGAGGGTGGGGTGGCAGGCATGGGGAGGGGGGAAGCAAAAGAAATTTGTTCTTGTTGTTTTTGTTTGTTTGTTTGTTTGTTTTTTGGAGGGGAACCTGGGAAAGGGAAAATTTACATGTAAATAAAGAAATTATCTAAAAAAAAAAAAAAAAAAAAAAAAAAAGTAGCCATTCAAGAACTATGTAAAGACATCCCACCTTGGGATGAAAAGGTGTGCGAATAAATGAGATTATTTTGTTCATGTTGGGTCTCCTCTCTACAAAATATGCATGTCCAGAAAAGAAAGAAAATAACGTAAGAAAATAGAAAACAGGAACAAGAAACATTTCTAAACAGCCCCAAACTCCGATTTTGTCGCCTGTAGATAGGCTCAGAGGCAGAGAGCACTTACTGCTTTCATACAGAACTCAGTTTTCAACACCCTCATGGCAGCTCACAACTTCCTAAAATACCAGTTCCAGGGTGTCAGCCTCTGGCTTCTGTGAGCACTTTCACACACATGACACACATAAATTCATACAGACACACACATACACACAAATATACATGAACAAAATGTTAAAAGAAGCCCTATAATGACCTTACATGGCCCCGACAGTTCCTAGTACAGTGCCTGACATGTCTGTGGAAGAGTGAGTTAGATAGGTGTTGGGTCCCTCCCTTCCTGCCTCAACTTCGCAGACATCTAAGCTCAGCTCATGCCTGCTGTGCTGAAACAGAAACAACAGCCTACTGCTCTTGAGTTCCTGAGAAAGGTGCGCCTGCTGGCTGGCACAGTCTGCTAGGTGAAGACATCTGCTACTGACTTCCTCCCCCACCGTGGGCCGCACCTCCAACCTCTCCCCGGAGCTGAGACTTATGGGACATCCTGAGCCCCCACCCTCAAGAACTCACACCCCCCCTCCCCCCGCAGCCCGGCTTCCCTGACTCTTTCCTGACTTCTCAGGGAATTGTTTATGTTATATAAATGTCACTGTAACCTAGAGATCCAGTTTTCGCTTTCCCGTGTACTTATAAATACTGAACCCCAATAAGTAAAATTAGAAGCTTTGATTGGGATGCAACTTGGCTTCGGGTCTTTTTGTTCTCGAACTCTTGTGTTTCAGGTCATCTTCTCCCTTCAGCTGAGCGAGAACCCAGTTTCAGAGAGGAAATTCCCAGACCCCCACTTTATAGTCACTTAAAAATGTTCTTAAGCATGTGCTATCTATTTTAAAATCTGTAAGAGATTAGTGATGGAAATAAGTAAACTGTTAAGAGTAAACTGTACTTGGGATATATTATGTGAGAAAATCTATTTTCAATAATTGAAAAAGAAATAAACAATTGCAAACTTTCAAAGACCAAAGTAGTAAATAAAGAATCAAATGTGGATGAACCCAAAGAGGCCTAAGGTGGCACTCAAAGTAGGTATTCCTGAAGCAGCTTCACACGGCGACTGTGGGATGCAGGCCATTACGTAGTCATGAACTTGGAAAACTTACCCAGTCCAGTAAAGGTTTATGGAGCGTCTACTTCCCTTCCTTCCCCTCTATCGTGGTACCAGCATTCCACTGAAATGCCGCAAGCCTGCTGTCCATGGTCATGGAGACTCTGAAGCCATTCAATATTTAAGAATTGTATTGTTCTTCGTGAAAGGATACTCAACCCCACTCAGCACATTTTCTCACTCACACCACATCGCGTCCCTGCCACAGAGGTATGTAATAGAAAGGAGATCAATGTCTGCCTCTAGAAACATTACCTAGAGAGGGAGATAGTATTTTTCACAGACATGTTACAATGATTCTTGCCGGGGTAATTGAAGAACTTACAGCACTGGACACCCCTGTCACCAGTGACAAACTAACAAAATACTATATAAAATTTCTGGAAGCTTCCTGTTCTACAGTGCCATCTATACCTAAAGGAACAACAGAGCCGCGTGTGATAAACAGTTGTAAGGAAAGATATCGACAGTAACTAAATCCTTGTGCTTTGATATAATAAGTTCAAGAAGGGGATTCCTATCCCTGAAGGAATTGTTCAAGCTAAGGTTCCACTAGGTCCTAAAACTCTTGGGTATTTTCCTGGCTGTGGTTCTTTCCTGCATGTAGCTGTGCACACTGACTATTAAGTTATTAAAATAAATCTAAGGGTTTTCTATATTTAAATATTATTTTTTCAGGTAATGGCTTGATAAATTGTTCTTTAAGAGAAAAAATGCCCCTTAGTGAATATTCTCATGCTAAACAGTACCTAATGAAAGAAAATTCAGTGAGGACTAGAAGTTTGACTTTTAAGCTGTTCGAAGAAAGCTGTGCCTTGCTCCAACATAACTGTCTAACATTGACTATACAGTGCAATCTTAGAATCATTTCCACAATTACTTCGAATTTCTAAATGAGATGTGACCATGTAATGGCCAATCACTTTCCAGGACCCTACTATGAATGGCAGAAACACTGCCCCGCATCACTGTGGAAACCAGACTGGGCCCACACACAGACAGAGGCCCAGGCCTCTCTAGGAATGCTCCAATAAATGCATTTACCACGATTTTCAACATCAATCAGGGATGGGGCTTAGAAGGGCCTTATAAATGAGTCTTGAAGAGTAAGAGGGGCTGTGTTGGAATGAGGGACTAGAAGGCTGGCAGGAGCCAGACTCCTTCAGTCCAATCAGATCATGGCCCAGAAATCCATGCCCCGAGGCAGCATGGTCTCCAGTCAGACATTGTGACTCTGATGCTCCATGCTGAGGCATAGGACGTGGCAAATGGTCTGGCAATTTTCATTCTGGCATTTCATGAGGGAAAAGTCATAGCATTGCTTTTATTATATTTTGTGAGGGCCAACCTAATTTTTAAAAGAACTGCAATTTTTTTAAAATTTAAACAAAATTATTTATCAATGGTCTATTTTAAATCACCTAGAAAACTTTGCAGAGCAGACTGCAAGTCCATCAGAACAACAGTAAAAAGATAGAAAGTGCGCAGAAAGGCTTGGAGGCAGTCTGAATAATAAAGTGTTGGCTTGCTGAAGCTCCCTGTCCTTTTATAGCCTGCCCTTGGTATTCAGACCCTCCGTGCCTCTCTGAGGTGGTTCTGTTCATGGACCCTGTTCTTCAGTGAACCATAGCAGACAGGAGAGATGGGCAGTGGTGAAGCTGTTGGCTTTGTGTTTCTGCGGCCCGCCCTCCTCACAGCTCCTGCTGTGGCACATTTCCATCCCGGACAGCTCCAGTAGTTTAAGGCGTACCACACTGCTCCTTTTTGTACACAGATATCCCTTTAAATCACAGTTTTAACTATTATTACTTATATATTCTTGGCAGGAGCTTGTTCTGTAAAATAAAAATATATCTATATATTTACATATTATTCATATGTATGTTATATATGTACATATATTTTATTTTATGTTCTCTCTACATATGATACTTTCATTCTGTGAGATATATCTACTGGTTTGTAAAAGAAAATTTGTAATTTTAGGTACTGTAATCCAGGACCAAAGATTTTAACAATGGCAATCACTCTGTCATTTTCTTTTTAGTAGGCAAATTGCTCATGTAACTTTACCTTAAGGAGAGCTATTTTCAATGACATTTAGGTTAAAATTAGTGAAAAGTCAGACTTCTTTCTATCTTTATCTAATAATTTTTCATGCAGACAAAATGTTATGGCTTTACCTGATTGTCTTAAGGACACTCTCTTACATCTGGCCAGTAGCTTATGTAACCTAATTACCTCTTTTCCAATCGTTAACAAGGGTGGATTTTTTTACCTAATAGATTTTAACTTTTATATTAGAACTTTGTAAAATACACTTGTGAACAAATGAGCAAAGGTCTCAATTTTGTTGCTCTGAATTATGTGTGGGGGGAAAAAGTAAAATGTAACTAATTATCTTAGTATGTTTCCAAATGCTCAAAGTAGTCCTCCCCGTTGCCAAGGATACAGGCTTCCTGTTTACAATAACCATTCTGTCAAAGAAACTGAAGTTTATTAGAACCACCAATTACAGAGTAGAACTTCTATTGCAATATCCTACTAAATTTACAAAATTTATGTATCCTAAATATTCCACTTTCAATATTCTTTAGTAGCAGTTTTTCCTGCAACATGTTTCTTAAATGTCACTTTAAAATGATTAATATTTTAGAGTATTTTAAAACAAAATACAGACTTGTCTTCATTACAGTTCTGTTGGAGAAAACATAATTGTTTAATAGTTCAAAATATGTTTGTATTTTTACAATCATGGATAAATGTTAAAAATCTGTCAGCACAAAAAGCTAATTGCACCTAAATTATTTTTCAAGTTTCACTGTGTTGAGCCCTTTTAGGCGATTTTTATGTTGATTAACTTGTATATAGGGATGGATATTTATTTGGCAGTTTAAGAAGAGGTTGAAAGAATCGATCCTATTTTGAAACCATGAGAACAAACGTCACATTCTCTATCTGGAGAATGTGAGGGAAAGGGTATCTTGTCACCCCACTAGCTTAGCTTTGTGACTGTGCTTACCTGATCAATTCTATTAGACAACACGGGAGATGACCAGGGAGAGCAAGAGGAGCAAGTGAGGCATAAGAAGTCATGTGACAAGAAAATAGGAAAGAGTTTGCTGGGGATGAGGAGGCCCAAGAAAGGGGGAATAGGGAAGAATTAGAGAACAGAAAGGACAAAAATAACTTTTGTTTGAAAAATAATGCCATAAAGACAAATTCTTTATAAGCTAATAACAATTTAAATCTTCTTAAAATGCTTTATTTTATATGTGATAATACAACTTCAATATTTAAAAAAAAAAAACTCTGAAATGTGATGAGCGGACATAGTTTGGCTACAGAGTCTCTGAGCCCAAAACAAAATTTTAGAGAGACAACCCCTCTGAGTGGGTCAAGCTGACAAGTCCTTGGTGCCTAGATCTCTATGCATCTTATCCCACTGATAGTCAGTGGAATTCAAAAGAAAGCCTCACATTTAAAATACATTTGAAGAAGATGAGAGAATAAGACATTTTTAGGTTATTTTGCAATGAAAATTTTATTTAAAATTGTAGTACATAATAAAAAATAAAATCAAGTGGATAGCTAATATCTACTATTCCCACACCCCCCCCCCATTCCCATTTGTAAGGTAGGATCTCGCTACACTGTCAGGGTTTACCTGGAGCTCCTAGGCTCTGTCTTACCATTCAAGTAGGTAGACTGAAGGCATGTGCTGTCTCATCTGTCAACTGCTCTATGTGTCTTAACCAGGTCCTATGCTACGGAACTGAGACAGTTTACATTAGGAAAAACAAGTTTTCTTTATAGACATTTTCATTTTAAAGGTTTCAAAAGCCACGATGCTAAAGAAAGCAAAGAATATGTCTAAAACATCTGACCATCAGTACCAGAGCTCGTGCTGAGTCCAGGTTGCTCTGTTGTTCTACTCCAGAACTGAAAGTCTCAACTAACTATCCAGTAGGAAGGACTACACTCCTACTCAGAGCCTTCCTTCCCATTGCTTCACTTTCTCATTGTCAGTCAGTGTCCAAAGAGAACGGAAAATTCCAGAAGGAAAGAATCTGTAACCTTTAAATTCTGTGTGGTTCTAAGTAGTATGATAAAACACTGTTTAAACTCTCTCTAAGTTCTACCCGGGCCATGAATTATCTTTTGTCTGGGAATCCATGCTGTATTTGCTTCCCACTTCTTGGTCAATGAGAAGCTTGCATGTTGATGAGACTGTGATGGTACTGTAGTGCTTGTACATACACTTTCACACTGCCTGCAACTTCCAGAATCTAATGCGTGTCATGGAATGTATCCTCCAGAGAAAGAAAGGCACTCACTATCTTATCAAACACTACCATCATATTTTATAGGTGCGTTTCTATATTTATAACCTTACTATAAATTAATTTACTGAGCTCATGGATAGCGAAGATTCTTGAGTGTCATGTGTCTTACAGAAAGCAGGAGAGCAGCTCTAGAGTGCACAGCATGGACTAAGGTTTCTATGGCTGGCATCTTACAAAAAGCAGGAGAGTGACTCTAGAGCGCACAGCATGGACTAAGGTTTCTATGGCTGAGCTCTGCATAAATAAAAATAAGAGCTCAGATCTATTGGAGTCTAAGAAAGTCCTCAAAAGTTACAAATAAGGCCAATAATGGTTTTTCCAACTAAATTATTAGAATATGATATCTGTAAAACCATTTTGACCACAGAAAAGTCAACTAGTAACTATCCAGGCATCTTCCTATAAGCCTCTATATTTTTCATTTATGTTCTAATATTTCTTTTGAGTCCATGTACTAAGATCAAACCCACATATTCACTTACATTGGTGTCACGTGAACACCTGTGATGCACTACTAGTGTGTGAGGTATTGAAGATGTGAGATTCATAAGAAACAGCTCCTACTTTCTGTAGATCACTGTGTAGTATGGAAGGCAGCCACTCATGTATCTGAATTATAATGTACTGTACGAAGTATGTTGAAATGTCTGAAAAGTGTAAGGGGAATAGAGGGCAGGAAGGTGGGAGTGGGTGGGTGGGTGGAGGAACAACCTCATAGAAGCAAGGGGAGGGAGGATGTGCTAGGGTGTTTCCAGGAGGGAGAGAAACTTGGATTTGAAATGTAAATAAAGAAAATATCCAAAAAAAAAAAAAAAAAGAATTACAAGTGTAGAAGGCTGTTACTGAAGCCATATAATGCTTCATACCTTGGGGCTATTCCAGTCAATTCCTGTTTGTGATGGAGTTTCCATTCATAAGGTAAAGAAGGGCATTGTTGAAGGAAAAAAAAATGGAGCCTGTCCTGAAACAAGACCAGCCAACATGATAAAATTTGGAGTGGCAAAGACAGGAGTATACGATAGAAACAGGGCACTGCATGAATTGAGAGGACACGTCTGGGTCTGGGTCCCTCCAGAAAGCAGCTGCCCCCCAAACTAGCACTTTACCATGTACACCTCTATTACCATGAATCCCTGCTTACGTATATCCATCCATGGATAGATGAATAAATACAAAGGCAAATTATAGAAACACATTAAAGCACAAATTTCAAAATACAAGGCCAAAGATAAAACCAAATGGATGTAAGATTTTATTTTGCACACCGGTTCACCCTTTTGGCAACATTAGAAATGATTCCTTTAGGTGGTGTCAATTTAGAAGAGATCTAAAGATGAAGGAATGTTGCAATCAACTCGGCGTTTCATTTAAGAGACAAATCCAAAGAGAAAGGTCAAGCAGCTAGCTGTAGGTGGAAGCCTGCTACAGGGAGGTAGGAGCAGGGCTAACCTTGCAACACAGAGTGGAGAAGGAGGTGTGACATGGGTATGTGGCATCTCTAAGGTCCTCTCCTGCCTTCTGCCATCACTACCTTGAAGCGTTTCCTGTGTCCTCTACATGTTTTCCTTCAGATCATGCTGAGGAAGGGAGAGAGTCAAATGGAAAGGAAAATGCAGCACATACTGTGGACTTTAAGGGTCCTGTTTGGACGCTCATTGGGTAAGTGTACAAATACTAGCCCCTATAGCCCTCTAAGTTTTCAAGACATACCTAACACTAAAAATACAATTATTTTCATAGCTGTATTTTTAAATCAATTTCATTAATTAATGGAGAATTTTGATTCTCATGATTATTAAACATTAATTTTCCTTACAGAAGCTGAGGAGTTTTGTTAAATTCCATGAAATGTTGACACGTGAGAATTCTTTCCCTGAAAGTAACTAAACATTTCATACATCTGCAGATAGGTGCAAAACTGTTAGCAACTCCCTCGTTCAATTACAAAATTAATGAGTGTTCAGTGAAGCTATAACAAAGAACTGTCCTCTGGGCATGTTAGAAAAACATGTTTGGGTCTCACACCCATGCAATCTCTTACTTGAGAGCCAGTGGTTTGAAATATGCACATTTATTTAAGATGACAAATACCACTAAAAGTAATTCTTTTGATTTTCCTCATATGTGAACCCCTGTCTAACCTTATCCACTCCTAACTTAAAATGGAAACTTTCCTAAGCGGGGGGGTGGGTGGTGGGGGGGGGGTGGGGAGTGGATAAAAAGCAGTTGATTAATGTTCTCTTTATTTTATGCAATGGCTGAGAGGTATAAAATTCCCTTGCATTCTGAATATCACCAAAGAAGAATTCTACCAGATATTCTTCGTGAAGGACAATTTTAGCCCAAACGTATACCCTGAATGAGTTCAGAAGGAAAGGATTTACTTTTACGATGACAGCTTTTCAATTATATAGTAAATTGGGAGCCTGAATTTCAGCCCCTGATTCAGGGCTTATTCCTTTCAGTCTCTCTCACTCTAATGAAAGAACTGCTTTAGGAAAGGACCACAGCCTGGGAAAGCATACAAGATCATCACCTAGGAAGTAATGATTGACATTCAGCCTGTGTCCATCATGTCCTAGGATAAGACAAGATAGAATACACTGCATTTTATCCTTCCCGTTTCTCTACCTACAAGTTCTGAGAATTTTCTATAATTCATAGACACTGTTATATTACATAATTATTTTTGGTCATTAATCCCCATACATGAAAAACTGACAATCCCCAAATAGCTTAGAACAAATGACTCCTCTACCTCAAGTGTCCCAAACACTTTCACATTTATAGGATAATCAGGAGTGTCTAATACTAAATTTAATGAAAGAGTGTTATAGACTCAGTACAATAAGAAGCACAGGAGATAATGAGAATTCCAGAACTGATAGAGCAAGGGAGACAAATCCTCTGCTTTCTGTTTCATGAGGGGAATTTGTTGTTTTATGACTGAAACATATAGTGTCCCCCAAGGTCTCATGTGTTGAAGTTTTAGTGCCCAGCTGATGGCACCACTGAAAGGAGGCTGAATCATTCATGTGCTAACTTGACCAATAGATCAGTCTATCGATGAGCTCATAGATGAGTGGAGTATCAAGAGGAGGGCCTAACGACAAGTCAGTCACTGACTGTGCTTTTGGTGAGTGCAGACTGTATGTATTCTCTTTTAGAATTCTTATTTTTTCCACTCACGATTTGCAGAACTTGTCTAGTTGAAAATGTCTTTAGTTTGCATGAGTTCTAAGATGTCAGTCATACGGGAAATAAATGTATATCCTAGTTAGAATACCACTATGGCACATCTTCATAACATTTATAATGCCTGCATAGGACAAACTTGAACAACTTGACTTTCAAGATTGCCTTTAAAAATTACGTTGTAGTCTTTGGGGTGAAGAAAGCTAAACCACAGCTCCCTGTTCATGACTTTATGTAATAGATGAACCACCATTCATAAAAACAAAATAAATCTGCTGTGAATTCGGTGTGGAATCTTATGCCAGACTTAACTCTTAAACAGTAGAGACAGTTTTCTACTGTGCAATTATTTGTATTGGTATTAATCATATGAGCACTTCAGACACGGCACTTATACTTTTAGGAGTCCATCAAAAATTAATTGAGATATTTACAATAAAGACAGCAGGAATATAAGATGGAATATTAGGAGGTTACTCTGATTTTTAGTTTCCGAGGTTTACAATAGGCAGAATATTTTCTTAAACGTTTTCAGCCAATTAGCAATGGTCACCACAACCAGTGGGTAGGTTTCCCATGTTCCAGTGGACGGCACCACATTCATGCATACATGGGCAGCACTAGCTGGACTTAGTGAAATATCAAGAGAAAGTAATGAAGTTGGGAGAAGCATGTTATAGGGTTACGGACAGTGCTGGGAGGGGAGACTGGGAAAAATGTGCTCATTGCATGTGTGAACGTGTGTATAAACTCAAAACTACCTTTTGTCACTTCTATCCATTATTTTCAAAACAGTGTCATGTGGACATGGCAGTATTCACCCTCATTAACTCAAGACAGCTCTGGTTGCCTGCACTAGCCTTGCAGAAGATAAAGCCAGGCAATACTCCAGCATGGTTGGATTAGGAGACACATGAACCAGCCCACCACAACTAAGTTGTTGGAAGTTGATAGATGCTGTGGGAGAAAGATTCTGATGTCGGTATGGAAGTGCTTCAGTGGAAAGCTCCACACCAATGGACATGAGGCCGTAATAACTAGGTTAAGTGGGCTATAAAAAATAAGAGGAAAATATGACAAGCTAAGAAGGGGATGAGGCAAGATCTGGGGGGAGTTGGAGGCGGGGAAGGGTTAGTGAATAAGATCAAAATACATTGTATGCATATTATAAAATTATCAAAGAATAAATAAAACATTATAATTAATAATTTAAATATTTTAGATAAAAATATTAATAGTGTGTACCATTATGGCATACATAAATATATAAAGTGGAAATAAAGACTGCAAGGATATCTTTCCTTCCTGTTTTGAATTTGTGTGGTGTGTATGTGCATGGAGGTGTGTGTGTGTGTGTGTGTGTGTGTGTGTGTGTGTGTAGGTACAGTATGCAGGTGTGTGACTATGTATGCAAGCACATATACCTGTATATGCATGTGCAGAGGCCATAGCAGTACATTGCTTTGTCACTCTAAATTTTTTGTACTTGAGACATGGTCCTTCAATGAATCAGGAGTTTTCCATTTTTAGCTAGACTGGCTGGTCAACAAAATCAAGCTACCCTCCTACCTCCACTCCCGTAGCACAGGTGTGGCCATATCCAGACATTAGCTTCTGGGAATCTTTTTTTTTTAAAGGCCACTTTTTTTTAAAGATTTATTTATTATATGTAAGTACACTGTAGCTGTCTTCAGACACACCAGAAAAGGGCATCAGATATCATTACGGATGGTTATGAGCCACCATGTGGTTGCTGGGATTTGAACTCAGGACCTTTGGAAGAGCAGTCAGTGCTCTTAACCACTGAGCCATCTCTCCAGCCCCAGCTTCTGGGAATCTTAATTCATGTACTCATGAATGTATAGAAAATTACCATATATTTGTATACACATATACATATATTCCTAAGCTATTATATGGAAAACTACTATAATAAAATGTGCATATAATATAGTTGAAGAATTTATACAGACTGGCAGGGGAAGGGAGGGTTGACCCAAGATTTTCAAATACTTTCTGGTTTTGTAAAAGAACATACTTTTAAGGCTATGTAAGGACTTACATAATTTTCAAGATTTAGATATACTTAGCAGATGGAGAGCCTAATCAAAATGAAATTCAAGTATGGAAAGCTTGTATGTATATATTTTAATTCAGCTTAGAGCCCACACTGAGAGACCCCATTGGATAACTGCTTGTCAAAAATTTACATAGCCTGACCTGAATTTGCCCCTCACTAGGGACTTCTGCTCTGTTCTTAGTCAAAAAAAAAAAAAAAAAAAAAAAAAACCCAAAACAAACAAACAAACAAAAAACAAAAACAAAGAAAAAGAAAAAGAAAAAAGAAAAGTTTTCTTGTGCTAAGTCCCTCAAATCACAATTTTAAATAAATATTTTGCCAACCTGGGATTCCTAAGGCTTTCCCTAGAAGATACTTTGTAGAGATCTGAGTGCTCTCTCACTGGCACATGGGCTTTGACTGACAGTCAAACCTATTGTTTATATGACAGTGGACTGGCTGTTCTGAGACTAGTCCCCCCAAATTATTTATAGCTGCCATCTCCTTTTGCCCAATTGGGATTTAATGGTCATCTAATATGACTAAATTAGAAGCATTGTAAATTTTGATTGGAGTACCACATATTGGTAGGTTTGATGCACTACATTCAAGTTTGAAAATTAATGTTAAAGGTGTGTGATCAAGAGTTCCTCATTCTATGTTGGAAACATTTTACTTATTTATTTATTTTATTGTTCCCTCTCTCATGACTTGCCCTTTCTGCTAAACTGTCCCATGCAACAAGTGCTATGACATCATTCTTGATTTTCATATTTACTTTATTTTTTCACATATGGCCTAAGGCTATAGAAGAAATAGAAACCTAAAAATTGGTCTTATCTTCCTATAGCTTCCTTAAATGGCCAAAATATTTGTGTAGCTGGAGACACTGCCGAGAGTTACTAAAATGTTCTCTCTGAACAAAAACAAGAGAGTGTGGAGAAACCCTTTAGCCATTTTCCTGAGAAAGGATTGTGAGTAATACTATTCTGAACTCGTTAGAGTCACACTAAATAACCAAAGGGCTCAACCATTCAATCATGAAACACTGCTAAGCCTTTTTAAGGAAAGCAGGATATGTCTATTGTTTCGTCAGCATTGTCCATCTAGATATAAATGTCTCTAGATCAATTATGATAGCAAGCAGAATAGTTAGACATGTTAAATATGTATGCATGTATATATCTGTGTGTATGTATGATGAATGAATCCATTGCATAACTAATGAAATACACAAAGACAACAAGATTTCTATAAAGTAAATATTTAAATACTTTTTATAATTTTGATTACTTGTATTTTGAATTATGATTTTTTTTCACAATGACCATGTATTATTTTATAATCAGAAAAACTGATTTTAAAATCTGCATCTGATGATAATTATGTATAAGAGAAAAAGGATAAAAAAACACAACAAAGGATTTTGAGTAGCTGTTTCTTGGTGCCTACTTTGTTGCTGTTCTGTAGTATTCAATAAATATTTGTTTAGCAATGAGATTTTCTTTCTTATTCTTTTAACTCAAAGCATTTACAAGGAGTAATTATTACATTTTTTTTCTTAAGAAAATTGGTAAACACCACAAAATTAGATATTGATGTTAGCCCTTAAATCTCTTCTTTCAAAATTCAAAATTCATCATAACCAAAGCTCAATAATAAACGTAGAATACCTATTTGATATATCCAGAAATTATCACCCACACAAGCAGCCATATCCTGGTTACTTTATACTGAGTCATTTTACACAGTGGGTTTCTACATTTTAAATAAGACCACCTAAACAAAGTCAGTTAAGTCATTTATCATCGTATTTTCTAGTCAGTACCTGTTAGTTATAGATATATTATCTATGGAAGGAGTCTATAGATGTTGATTGTGTTTGATGCTAAAGATCTGCAGTTACCCTTAGTTAAAACTTGGAACTGAGGCTGTAATTTGCAGCTTCTTCATAGCAATGAGTATACAGAAGGAACGATTGTCCTACCTGTAAAATGACTGAGCTATTGCTAAAATTTGTAGACTGTAAACTATGTAATGACTTTTTAAATGGTAGATGTAAATAGCTTGGCCCGTGAGCATACACATGGCAATGCACCTGACATGCCAGTGTCTGCTCTAAAGTTCTCCTCCCTTCATCTCCTCCATACTTTTTCCTCAGCCTTAAAACTTGAGTAGATACCTATTAGACTGATTGTCAGATGTAAGATAATATGAAAAATAATGAAGGACAGTTTGATTATGCCAGACTATTTCATATTTTACATTTGTTTTAGGTTAAGCATTCTGGAAGTCAATTTACCCATAGGTAGAAAATAATCATTTACTATCTTGTTGATCTTTTTTGAATCTTTCATGACTTTAAATGGCTTACAGGTTCTTGATACATCAGCCATAGTCTATTCATATACTTCTTGATAGTTTTGGAATAAATATTAAGTGAGTAAAGATTTTAAATTTCCATCTAATTATGTTGAGATTGAACAGGTATGTTTTATAGATACCTGCCAAGCATATTCTAGAAATAAAATGTAGACTATATCTTAAAAAATAGAGTATGTAACAGTGATGGGAATGTACCAAAACATATCATGAGATGGTCAGTGAGCCTTTCCCACTTATATATAAGGGAATGGAGTTACAGTTATTGGAAGACATTCATTATTTTTACACAAAAATAAAAAACAAAGCAAGCTTACATTTTCAAATAAACATTGCGCTTGTAGAAGCAGCTGCCAGTTGATTTATTCAAAAATTCCAGTATCCAGGTATTTGCATAGAAAATGAAACCTGGGAGACCCTACATTCTTAAAATTCATTACTATCTTTACATGATAAAGCAAATAATAAGACCTAAATAATCCTTATTTATTATGTGTTTTATAACTAAAAATATGTATGTAGATATCTAAATATCTATGCTTTAAATTTTAAAAGCTTTAAAGAGAAAAGACAGTTATAGTTTTAATAAAAGATTTACCAATTTGTTTAAATTAGTGTTAATTTTAAACACATTTAAAATATTCTATGCCCTCCAGGTAAGCTCACTTATAGGTTAATTTATTCTAATATTATATAATCAAAACAGGATTGAGGCAAACTATATTTGAACTGAGATTAACATAATGACATCCCTGTAATAGAAAGTCTTATCAGCTCCCTGCAATTATCAAATGTTCTAATTTAACTGACAGTCAAACAATACAGAGGACAATTACAAAAATTCCAAAGTATTGTGAAAACATTTTTACCTTATTATGCTGCAGCCTGGGGGGAAGGGGAAATAAGCATTCTCTTCTAGCAATATGAAATGATTTTTACTTAAAGCTTACATGTAATAAGAATCAGTTTTGGCTTCACATGAGATTCCAAGGGAAAATAGCATTTCCTTCTTGTACCATGAATAGTTGTAAAGTGGAAGAAACAAAACTAAAATAGACATGTGCAGCAAATTTTGAGGGGCAAAAATACTTCATAGAGATTTCCCCAAATCGAAATCCAGTGTGGCCACAGACAGTGAGAGATTTGGCAGTGCTAGAATGCTCCAGCCCACAGCCTTTGCCCCCACTCCACTTCCTAAGACAGAAGAAGAGAAATTTTTTGCAAATTTTTCTTCAGAGAATATACAAAGGACAAAAACAGCCACTGTCATTTATCTTTTATCAAAACAAAAAATAAACCCAAAGTTCATCCATAAACAAATGATACATACACTTTGGCCAAGAAAAGCATTTAAATCACTTTGCATGAAAAGCAAGACATTTGCAGATCCATGAGATAAGAGTGATGGGCCTAATACAGATGACTTTGAGGCATTGGCTCAGTTACAATTAAAGACATATTCTTATACAAGCCAGATAGCCTCTGTGCCTTGAGATCCTTAATTAAAATACAATCCTAATATCTGTTAAGTAACTCTACATAGAAGTAGCTAGAAAACTGGGCAAAATAACATGCAATCACTTTTTCAACGCTTCAGTATTCTGTAGCTATATAAAACTTCTAAAGAAATGAAGTCAAAAATTAAGAGAAGTGCCTATAATATAGAATAGACCTCCTAGTCACATTTTTCTATCTTAAAACTCAAACAAATTTCTTTATTCTGCCTTGATACTACATTTATATTATAGCAATATAGTAGAGTGATCTTAGAAGGAATTTAGGGAAAGGAATCAAAATTACTTTAATAGAAAATGCTTGTGAAATAATGCTTAACCTATTAGATCAATACTTCATATATTGTGCTAAGATAAATCATTATACTACATCACCCATTATTTTTATAGCTAGAGGCTGAGGCAACTCCTTTCACAAGCTAGCTTCCCATGAGCAATATACAGTCTCAGCTCAAGACAGGGTCTTGCTATGCAGTTCAGGCTGACATTGACATCATAATACTTCTGCCTCTGTCACCTGAGATAAAGATTCAGGTGTCCACAACTACACATATCCACATTACTAAATTCTACATATATAAATGTATCATGATTTAATATTTTCTTGGTAATTTAAGATCCTTTCAACTGAAATAAATTCCCATATTTTTTCACTATTTGAAGTGTTAAAACTTGGTCTAAAGTTAAAAAGCTTAACTGAAATCTTCTTTCATACCCAGTAACTACATGTTGCAATTTAGCTTTACTGTAATAGGGTATCACCCTTATTAAAATGAGTTTTATTGTATACATAATAAAGATTAAATGAAAAAAAATGTATTTACGGCACACAGTCCTGAAGCATGCAAACTTAGGAAGTGAAAAGAGTTAACTTTACCACTTTTATCTTCATGTTAACTGAGTTAGCAAATGCTCTTAAGAGGTACAGACACAATAAAAAGACAGATGGAAATAAAAAAGAATGATGGAAAGAGGAGAAAAAGAGATAGGCTTGAGAGTAAGAGCGACAGTGAGAGATTATGAAGGATCAGCTATGAGACTGAGTGGTATCAGATCTGCAGGGTGAAGGTCCAGAGGAGTCAGTTGCTCCATCCATACTTGATGAGCCAGTGGTGTAAGTTTTAATATGAGTCAAAGGCTCAAGAGCTGCATGGCTTATGATGTAAGTGCTGGTCTAATGGAAAGACACAAGAACGAAGAAGACAATACATGCCTCACTTCAACAGAAAGGTAGGATACCTTTCCTCCATCCCTTTGTCATGTTCAGGCTTTAGACAGATGCTCAATGCTCACTACATTGGTGAAAAAGGGCATTTTTAGTCCACTATCTCAAATACCAATATCTATTGCAAAATCTGTAACAGACACATTCAGAAATATCAACTACTTTAGATTTCCTTAGCTCATCCAAGTTGACAACTGAAATTAACCATCAAAATAGTCAAGTAGATATTAGAATTGAAAGTCTTCCCCATTGTATTTACTCCTGCTCAAAAGTTCAAGTTACAGTAATATTTGGTTTAAAGATATTATGAACATGTATGTTATATGTATTAAACTTAAATCTAAGATTTTTTCAGTGTGTATGTATGTGTTATATTTACATGTTTATTTTAGGCACAATGATTGCTCAGGGATGTATCTCTGTCAGTGATAAACTTTGAATATGTTGTATTTGTGGTTATAATAATTGAGTGCCTCAAATGTCTTTTGGAATAGGGATTTAGGGTATAATTTTCCTTCAATAGAAAAAAATGTCATTATATGACAAGAAACATCTTTATCCTAAACAAATTTCAAATGTTCTAATCCATCATATGCGAGAAAACCCTGCGAATAAGTACTGAGACATAGATCTTAATTTTCTTCTACACACACACAAAATTCTTTATTTGATATTTTTCTAATAGATACTAAGCATTCCAGGACATAAGAACTCTATCAGACAAACAACAAAATCTTCACACTCTCTTATTGAGATCTCTGCTAAGAATTGTTCATTCCTTTGAAAATTAGAAACTTCAAAGCAATGCTCTACAGAGTATATGATCAAAACATACAGCACCCTTGACACTCCGCATTTGTAGCTGCCACATTCATGCTGAGTCTTAGGTACACTTCAGAATGTCAGCATCTCATTGGATAGTCCAGAACATTAGCATGGTAGCGTTTATACAGTGAAAGTTCACATTTTCATAAGCCACATTTGATTAGTTACAGGTACTAACAGCAATACTATCTACAGATAATTTTCATGGACATTGAAAATATGGAATTTATATATAATTTCCATATAAGTGAAATTTATTTTATATTTTCATTATAGATTATGTGAGATATACACTAGAAATCATAACTATATCTTTACTATAGTTCATACATGTGAAATTATGTGTGATGATTCATCTTGATATATTACCTGTACATTTTACATAATGAAATTAAGAGAAAACACAAAATACTTGCTATGTAAAGAGGATAGCAGCTCTAATAGGTTAAAGAATGATTCCTTCCAGAGAAACTTATCTTGAATGAGAATATGCTTCATTAGTTACAGTAACTAATTAGGCATTGAAAGAGGCTCTCTCCAGTGTCTCCACATCATTTATTCTAATGTCTGTTGTGACTGGCAGAGATACTTTTATAAAACCTCAACCTTTTCATTGGAGTCTTAAAAACCCAAATTTATTACATAAAATACTCTTTCACATAAGGGTAGCCCAAATTTGATAAAGACTTTGATTATCCATATTCATACTGCATTTCCCCTTCCTACCCTCTCACTTTTCCCTAATACATACTTTTAAAATGGGTCACAAAAGAGTGATTAAGTCAAGAAAGAAGATTTTATAGCTGACCACATAATTTAAATAGCCTGTATGGTATAATGGTATGTAGAATTCATTATGTGAAATATTGTAAATGACATATTTGCAAGTAGTCCTTAAGATCTATGTTCATTTTTCATGGTCTGAACTAATTAGAAAGAAACCTTATAATCATACAATAATGTGATTTAATTTTAATGGTCATTGCTCTGAGACACTTTAAGGCAACTCTCATTAAAACTTTATGAATTATAGGGCTAAGGTATTCTTTAGTATAGTCTATACCTTCCAGATAGAAGCTAACCAAAGACATACACAACAAACATAATTTAGGACAAGAAGTTTTGCCTGCCTGTGCAGGTGTGTGTGAGAGAGCAAGAGCTGAAGCAAATGTGAAGGTGAGCTCAGTCAAGTAGCTGAAGAACAGATGGCTTACAAGGAAAAATAACCAGAAAATATTTTAAAAACTAGCTTCCCCAAAGAGTGCTTCTAAATATGTTTAGTAAGATATATATCCTTTAAAAACTGAAGACTATTTTCTACATAGTCTAATACTATAAAATTATCATTAGAAGAAATTATGTGAGCAAATAAAGCAAATTATAATTATGACAAATATATTCAACGGTTGTTTTGTTTAACCACTTTTAAGTTATGAGATATGGTGCTAAAAATACAGATGGAAAGGGGCTCTTCAGGGAACGCATAGGCCTGACTCATCTGTTAGGCACCCAGGGCTTTCAGACAGCTCTCGGACCTATGCTAACTGTTCCTTGGTCCTGGTAATGGCATATCAGTAAACCTACAGAGTGAAATCAATAAACATGAGTGCTCACACCGTAGAGCATTCATATGGGAGCACAGCATAAATTCCCAATTCGGTCTCCCCTCAAGTATTTATCGTTAAGGAGCTACTCAGATTCAGGAGGCACTTCTGAAATAAACTGATCTCTTTTAAGGGAAATGCTTCAATTCTCTTGTTGGTCAATTTAATAATAACTATAATTCAAAATGATGCAAAGCTCTGGTCATTTCCCCAAAATGGTGGAAGGAAAAATCGGCCTAGAAACTTAATGAAAGAGTCCTCGACCTAGGGTATAAGCTGCTGTCATGTTTCCTTTTTGTTTACAGTTAAACTGGCTCTACACAGTAAAATCAAATCTTTAGCCTAAAACAGACCAAGTTCTAGTAATCTTAAATGGAAGATTACAAAGACAAAATAAATAGGAACCATAGCATTGATTAATTTACAGAACTGTATTCCTTCAAACTAAATGCATCATATCTTTGTAAAAATATTTCTTCCCCTCTTTTTCCTCTAGAATATCACTGAATTGAGCACATTAATATGTGTTCCGATATACCAGTCTGATGAAGTTCCAATGAGATGCGACTTACTTATTTAGTCATGCTGGAGACTTAAATAATGGCTAACACTCACAGTGAGTGCTCTACTACTGAGCCACAACTTCCACTCAACTTAGACCAACACTCAATTTAGTTTACAACATTTAATATGCAAGCCTTAACACTTGCAAGGATAGGAATCTCTTAAAAATATTTCCAAAATAAAGTTTAATATTTTCATTCTTTAAATATATCTTCATAATTTCTTTTATAATTTTACTGAGGTGTAGACATTAAACAATAATTGCATGTATTTAGAGTGTTCAATGTGATGGGTTTTTGATAGTTTACCCAATAAAAAATTACACAATCAAAATCCTAAGCACTCCCACTGCCATTACCTGATTCATCCATTATTTTTAGCTTCCACTGCTAACTTACTCTCCTAAGAAATCTCTAGAGACTGCCCCACCTGGGGATCCATCCCATATATAGCCACCCAACCTGGATGCTATTGTGGATGCCAGGCAGTGCTTGCTGACTGGAACCTGATATGGCTGTCTCCTGAGAGGCTCTACAAGAGCCTGATAAATACAGAGGTGGATGCGCGCAGCCAACCATTGGACTGAGCACAGGGTCCCAGATGGAGGAGTTGGAGAAGATACTGAAGGAGATGAAGGGCTTTGCAGCCCCATAGAGGAAGCGACAGTGTCAACAGGCCAGAGCCCCCCAGAGCTCCAGGGAAATAGACCACCAACCAAAGAGTACACATGGAGGGACCCATAGCTCTGGCAGTATACGTGGCAGAGGATGGCCTTGTTGGATATCAGTGGGAGGAGTGGCCCATGGTCCTGTGGGGGTTCGATGCCCCAGTGTAGGGGAATGCCAGGGAGGGAAGACAGGAGTGGGTAGGTGAGTGGGGAAGCACGCCTATAGAGGCAGGGGGAGGGGAGATGGGGTAGGGGTTTCTGAAGGGGAGACCTGGAAAGGGAAAAATATTTGAAATGTAAATAAAGAAAATATCCAACTTAAAAAAAAGTCTCAGTCTCCTTCAGCATATAACTCTACATTTTTTCAAATCGAGTATTATCAGATTGATGCAATATCTAGCCCCCTTTATCTGGCTCTTTTTACTCAGAAGAATTATGTCATTTATCCATATTTTCATGTATCACACTAGAGTTAAGGGTTTTGTTTTCTTTTATATTTCTAAGTATTCTACATATCTATATGTATATATACACATATGTATATATATATATATATATATATGTCACAACATATTTCTTCTATCCACCTGTCGTTGATCATTTGAGTCTCTCCTGTTAGATAGGTAAATAGCAGTGTCTGTGCTGAAGAGGGCAGTGTGAGGTTAACAGTTTTAGAGAGCGGCAAGTCTTTTGTGAAGACTGGTCATTCAATTTTCTATGAGGAGAATGCTGGATTTCAAGTGATTGCAATCCCTGCTAACACCTGGGATGGCCTAACTTCTAATATAAACAATTTAGTACTGGGCATTAATTCCCCATTGCACACTGCTGTAAAATTCCCTAATGACCAAGAACTGAAGTATGCCTTTAACAGAACTGTGGTATATTCAAAATCTTCTCTATAGACTCTATTTTTTAATGTGTCTATAGCACAATTTTCTAGGTAGCGTATAGTTTTGGGGGATTTGACTCATTGGTAGTTGTATGACTCCTGTACACATAATTAACAAATATACTGATCAAAATGCAGAACTGGCCCATGTCTCTGAGAAGCCCCTTCTGCAGCTTCTTCATACTTGAACTCAGACACAAATATTCAGCTCCACAAGTCACAGATCTGCTTTTTTTTGCACTGTTTCTTCTTTTCCCAACTCTCACTTCAACAATGCCATACAACACCTTGCCCCTGAATCTGGCTTCTCCTATTGGAGATTCCTCTACATCATTCCACTTAGCAAGAGTTTATTCCTATTTATTTCTGAGTATCATTATATACTACATGTAGTGTTGTTTGTCCATTCAACAATTAAAGGCCATGTGTGTTGTTTTCAGATTTTACAAATTATGAATAATGCTGGTATATATATATCCATATACATAAGGCTTTGTATAAATTTATTTCATATATCTATGTAAAAACAATTTTTAAAAAAGCATTCATTTGAAAGAGAGCAAGGGGGCTACATGGAGGATTTGGAGAGAGGAATAGGAAGGTAAAATGATGTAATTACAATATCAAACACAAAGAAACTACTTCTTAATTTCACTTAATCTTTAAGTTACATGTAAAAATTTATTTCCTTTAGTTTCAGTGATCACCTAGAGAAGTTGCCTGAATTTAGTTGATAACATTATAGTTAAATTTGAAAATATTTCCAAAGTAATTCAACCCTCTTAAATTTTCAACTCCCTTTGCCACACATCACTCTGGTAGATTTAATATCAAAGGTGTTTTATCCTTCTCAATAGATAAGTAGTATTGGTTCACTCCAGCTCTAATGTTGATATCTTTTATAACTAATGGTACCAATGTATTTCATTCACATTTGCCAACTATATACTTTATTTATTTGGCTTTGACCAAAATGCAAAGTTAATTCATAAAACAATTTTTTTCAGTAAATACTATTGGAAAATTTAGAAATAAAATGCAATTTAAAAGTTTAATTTATAGTTTGAGCTACATATAGAAATTTACACAAAACTAATTATGTACTAATATATAGACCCATAAGCTGAAACTTTTATAAAGAACGCCTTTATAACCACAAGTCCAGACAGTATTCCCTAAAAACGACAGAAAAAGCCTAAGTCATAGAGAAATGCAATAGTCCATTGGACCTCACCAAACAAAATATTTTCAAAAGATTCTACTTAAGAGATGAAACATGAATTTAAACATGTATGTAATACAGGCTTTGTGTCCAAAAATATTTACAGAGCTTACAGCTTGACAATGTTCCAAACAATACAAAAATGGCCAAGATACTAGAACAGACATTACCACAGAAAAATTAAAATTGCAAATACAGAGTTCAAATACGACGAGTTACTTTGAAAATATGGATTAGAAGTATAAAGGGATACTAGTAAATAAATGTTTGTTGGACTTGTTAAGCATAGAAGCACTGATCACTGTAATTGGTAAAAATAGCTGTGGAAAATAGCAATTTCCATCTCTACTGGTGGGAGACATGCAATGGCAAAATCCTCACTGGAACACTATGATCAAGAGAAATGTATGTCTATGTCTATGCATAGCACTGCACATGGATGTATACAGAGGATTTACATTATTCATTCAAAGTCAAAACAGCCAAAATGTCCACCATCCAGAGATAGTTTAGCACAGTGGGATTCTACTACACTAGTGCGGGCATAAAAGCATAAAGTACCCCTTTTTAAAACTGTAGATACAAAGCCTAGGGCCTAAAGAGAACTTGGCACAGTGGGCATGTGTACCCTCTGTCATCTAGGTGGTGGTAAGAGCTATAGAGGAGGGAATAGCATTTCTTCCTTTTCATCAGAAATAAAGCAAGTATCTTACCTATGTACTTATAGCCTTCTTCCCCATCCACCAAGGGTCTCAGCCACGTGGATCGCAGTCTTGTGCTAACATTCACTCTGGCACCTTGAGGAGGATAGAGTGTAAATAATAGTTCAATAGCATTGGCCTTTTTGATTACTTCAGAATATTTTCCTTGACTATCTGTAAGAGAGAGAGAGGACAGGGAGGAAGGGAGAGAGAATATTAGTTTTTTAATTTTTACACATTTCATATGTCTTACATATTTATTGTAAAAGATAAAAACTAAAAACTACTTAACAATTTTAGTGTTGAGCATTATAATCAAAACATAGATTGACCTGCATCTGAATTACCTTAACCAAAATCATAGTCTTCATTATAGTCCTGACAAAAATTCATAGAGACTTGCCAATATTGTGCTCAGGTCTTATCATATTAGAGCAGTGATTGCCAAAGCTACTTAAAAATTAAAATACACAATGAACAGTAATTTATAGTGTAATCACTATAAATTCTATAACATAAATGAACATTTTTAATTGCCATTATACAGTAAGATCAGATTATTTTGGCAAAATCTTGAATCAATATAAAATTTTACAAACTCTAAAGAAGAATTAGCATCCCTAGCCTAACCTTTTTAACAGAAAAAAATACAAAAAAAAAAAAAAACCCAGATAGATATACTAAGATTCTTTTTCTTCAAACATTCAAAGAATTGTTCAAGATCTTTAAGATCCAAGTATCATATAGGATTTTTATAGCTTAACTCTAAGGGAGGTCCTATTTCCATACATATGAAGAAACAGGCTCTCAGAAATTACAGGATGTGTACATATCTCAATTGGTACAAATATCATATGTATGGCGAAAGAGTCCTTGTCAAGTAAACATGACTTGTATCCAGAAGTACATCAGGAAATGGAAATTAAAAAAATTATGTGCATTGCACATAAAAAGTCTCTGCTTAAAGCCTTGGATTTTTCTTCCCATTTGTAATTTCAAGTTTTGGTTAATAAGTCAGTGTCCTAAAACTCAATGACTTCTGAGAAACTAAAATGGGATGGGATTTTAATTTGGGAAGGTTGATGAAGGGATAATACAGAAGAGAAGAGGGAGGAAGAAAGGAATTTTTTAAAAGATGTTTGAAAAATGTAGAAAATCTTTATTTTATATTTTCTAAAAATGACATGTAATACATATAAGAATATGAGTGTATATATAGCAAAAAAATGAAATTACAGCACCTAGTGTGAAAATACTTGCCTCCAAAAGCCATAGATTATGTAAGAAAAAGCCCAGTACTAGGCTAAAAAAACCTTACCCCAAGCTGTTGGTCAGAGAACTCCAGAAAACTCCTCAAACAATATTGTCTAATTGATATTGCTGGCAGTTGCCTCCCAGGACTTGAATGGAAGTTCCTATTACTGAAGACACCATGCAGTTTGGGAATAGAATTCAGAGAGTTTGACCTATAACTGATCTTCAAGCCTTTTCCCTAAGAACTAGCTTTCATAGTACAAAAAGGTGTCCTTTACGCTGTTAGGGGAGGAATCAATAGTTCTACTCATCTCTGATTCTTATGAACCACAAGACTCATCAGATAACCCTAAAGGTTCAATAGTGGTACTTATATATAGGCAACAGCTCTCTATTGAGCTCAAGACCAATCTAACAGGAGGGAAAGTATGCTTGGTCCTGTAACCCTAGACAACTACACATAGCTAGACACATCATGAATTTGAGAGGATGACCGACTATGGCCAATTTTCTAAACCAATATAATTCCTGCCTACACGCTAAATATTTATCTGCACACCCACAGTTAAAGTGTCCCTCTTAAAAGCAACTTCTTTTTTCAGCATCAGGTGATCATCACACAAATCTCCAGTTAATGAAAAAGGAGATGACAACTGACTGTGAAGTGCCTGGCCCTGATAGATAAATTTACAACACAACTCATATAACCAAGGCTCAGGGAACAAGGCAGAAAAGGAGGCAGAAAGAAAGACTCCAAGAGCCAGAGGACCAGAAAGTATGCTATGAGATTGTGTCTTCTCCCTATCCAGGTGCACCCATAAAATCTCATCAAGTTGGCTCTCTGAAGGAGACCAGAATAAGTCTTGTAGCAGTTGATATCCAGTGTAGCCAGCAAAAGTTTCACAAGTCTCCAATCCTAGATGAAGAGCTATAGGCCATAGAGGGATAATGAGTGTTTGGTAGTATGGGGGGCGATGAGCCCCCTGAATAGTTATACAACACTGGGTGGTAATCCCTGTTGTGTTTTATAAAAAGGAGCTAGGATATGCTTTGTAGAGCGCTTTATGAGGAGGTGGGAGGAGTGCCTCAGTGGGCCCATGCTGAGGCACCTCAAGCAGTCAGGGTCAGGGAGAGGACAGAGTCAAAGAGAGAGATGGGACAGAGAGAATAAGCGCAAAGAAGGGCCAAGCAGCCCCTTTTACAGCAAGTCAAGCCTACCTGGCTGTTGCTAGGTAACTGTTGGGCAGAGCATAGAAGAAATGCTAACAAGCCCTGGAATCATAATCAGGTAGGCCACACTGATGAGACTCAGTAAGTTGCACTGATGTGTTGACTCACTCACATGTGTACGGAACAATGGTTAAAGAGGAGGAGGCTTTGAAGATGGGGCAGGGCAAATCAGACAGAGGAGGGTTTGGAAAGAGGAGGGGAAATGATATAATTCGATTTTTTTAAAGCTGAAGATACTGAATATTTATTCTGGCAAAGCATTAATTAGGTTTGTAATAAAAATATTGAAGGAAAGCTTTATGGAATGCCTTCTTATGTTTGATTCTTTCCTTTTCTCTTTAAAATATTAAACAGTTTATTCCACATTATCCTCCTAAAAATACTGGATTAAATTATGTAACATTTATAGGATCATATCTATCTGTTAAGTACTAACTGTATACATTCATAGAGTTCATTTCGTGGTTTTCCAATAATGAAAACTGAGTTAGCATTCAAATGTCACTGTATATTTTTATAATTATTTTGGCTTCTTGTGTATGTGTATTTGTGTATATAAAAGTATGCATATGAATGAGCAAGTGAGTGTGTGTGTGTGTGTGAGTGTGTGTGTGTGTGTGTGTGTGTGTGTGTGTGTACAGGCTAGAAGTCACTCTTAGCAGTTGTTAATTGAGAGTTGTCCACCTGTTTTGTGTGACAATGTCTCTTACTGGCCTGAAGATCCCCGACTAGTCCAGTGCCCAGAGGCCCCAGAGATCTAATTACCTCCACCTCCAGTATTGGCTCACCAGTGTGCACCAAGATTTAGAATGTTTTTTCATCCTATCAGTGCAAGCAAACTACTATGGCAATTTCTCTTCTCTTTTCAAAGTATAAAGTTCAGAACTATGCCCTCCTAACAAAACCAAATTTAAAACTTAAACTATCCTCCTGTGTGCAGATGTATTCATACACAACAGTCAAATGATTCTCTGCTTCTGCTTCTCTTTTTCATCTATCAACAGAAGACAAACAAGAGAGGGGGAAAGAAAAAAAAAACAAGCGTGGACAGCTAGAAAGCAGAGGGGAAAGAAAACCCTCTTTACTTCAGGCTTCTTCAAGAAGTTGAGCAAGAAGCTCTCGAGCAGTGGATGGATTTCCAAGTATGAAGGGGGCTAAGTGTGGAAAGTGACAGCACAGAAAACTGGATAAATCACAACCCCTGAAGTGCTCTGCGATGTACAGAGAAGGCAGAATGAACTGCAGTTGCTCCTTGAAACCATAAAGAGAAAAAAAAAAGAAATTGATATGTTTATAAAAAGATAAGGAGAGGAGAGATATGTTCTATGGAGGTGTGGTGAGGTGTGGGGGAAGAGGGTGCCTCAGGAGGCCCAGCCCAAGCATCCTTTCCCCCTGAGGGACCAGACACAAGACAGTATAGTATAGAATGGTTTATTCAGGCCATGGAGAGGGGAGTCAAGAGGATAATAGAGGAAGAGAAAGGCATAGAGATTGAGTAGAGGAGTAAAGGCTGGTCATGAGCACATGGGGAAGGGGAGAAGTGACAGAGCAGGAGCTAGAGGGGAAGAACAAGAGAACAAGAAAGGAGGAGAGGGCAAGCAGCCCCTTTTATAGTGGGTCAGGCCTACCAGGCAGTTGCCAGGTAACTGTAGGGTGGAGCTTAGAGAAACAGAATGCTAAAGGGAATGAATCCGGATAATCTCTGCTGTCTAATAGGAAGGGACCAAATTGCACAGAAGTTTTTAGCTCTACTGTTATTACTTCATTCTAATTCCTTCAATTTGAAGCTGTGTCCAAATCCAGGTGTGGTGGCTCTCTTTTAGGACAAATCCCAGGACCTGTGCAGAGGCAGGGACATTAGTACCGGCTTGAAATCAGTCAGCCTCAGCTACAGAGTGGGTTCAAAATCACCCTGGAAACAGAGAACCCAGCCCAATCAATACTACTATAAAATAACAACACATAGTAACCTTGATAAGATTATTTTTATTATACTCAATAAAGCATTTCCTTTTCCATAAAGGGAAATGCTTCAGTTTTAAGCAAACAAAAAAGCCTACACTAAAATCTAAGCAATGGTGAACACTAGACTGCCACTTTCTGTGTGGAAATTTACAGTATAATACATATATACCAAAATTATGACCCTAAGACCACAGCAAAGGACAATGGCAATAGAGTAGGAAGATTTCTTCTATTTGGTAATATCATGTTTGCATTAAGTTAATCCACAGGCGTGGCCATAGTCGGTCCTGGAGGATATTTACTTGATGCTGTGGTGTGATGTGAACTTTGGGACTCACAGCCCGTGAATTCTCCTACACACCATACACTTCCTACCGCGGTACTGTGAGGTTCAAATACTCAATGCTGCATTTGCTTAAAATAAGTTAATTTCGTAGATATTTGGCATGCCACTTTCATCTAATGTATTTAAATGTTCATTAGTAAAATTGAAGAGGAAGATGACATCAGTTTATCAATGTGAAAAGATGAAACAGACCTTAGACAAGATAAGGTGAAAGAAAGGCAGCCCTGTGCTTGAAGGAATTAAATGCTCTAAAACTTGACTTTTCAATCTGAAATGTAAGGTCTTAATGATCACCAAGGGAAGGAAATATTAAACAGAACAGCCTTGAATCTAAAAAGAAAAGGACACTGATCTCATTAAAAATAGATGCTGACAATTCTTTATTAAATAAGAGTAAATCTGCCCATTTCTTAAAAGTAAAGAATAATAATTAAGATAGAAATAATTTCACCCTCTTGTTTTCAACTGCTTTATATTATTAAAGTGAGTTGCTTAAAGACAACGTGTAGTTAGATAATATGGTTAAATCCTATTTTTTCACAATAATTAATAACTTTTATTTTTATTGGATATTTTCTTTATTTACATGTCATATGATATCTCCTTTCCCAGGAGAAAAAAAGAAAAAAAAGGTTGAAATATAGCAAATATTACTACCTAAAGCTGTGTGTGTGTGTGTGTATTCATGCATGCACGTTTATGCATGCACTTAAGTTCATGTGTCCACAGAAGCAAGAAGAAGGTATTTTTTCCTCCAGAAATGTAGTTATAGGCAGCTGTCTGATGCCCCAACAGAGGTGCAGAAACTTGAACTTGGGTCCTCTTCAGGAACATCGAGAGCTCTTAACCCCTAACCCATCACTCTGAGCAAATTATGTTCCTACTACCTACCTTTATAGGTTGATCCAAATTCTACTACAACGTAGAAAATGAGGGAAGCTCATTTGGAGCTATTTGTTTGACGAAAATTACATTTAGGTCAAAAGACACACTTCTTTGGTGAAATAAAATATAGAATATAAGAGAAAATACCATAACTTACTTTAATTTTATGGAAAATTTTCTTATTTTTTACTCAGTAAACAAATAAATATATTAACTGGATATAGAAAAATAAAGGTCTTTTCAACTTTTGTGCAGTCATCACAAATATATATGTATGTATGTATATATATTAGCATATATAAGTAACCATATAAATGCACCAAATATCAAAATAATTCTGCAGCTGGGCAGTGGTGGCACACGCCTTTAACCCCAGCACTTGGGAGGCAGAGGCAGGCAGATTTCTGAGTTCGAGGCCAGCCTAGTCTACAGAGTGAGTTCCAGGACAGCCAGGGCTACACAGAGAAACCCTGTCTCAAAAACCAAAAAACCAAAAACCAAACAAACAAAATAATTTTGCTTAATAATGCTCACAGGATTTTAGGGATTACTGAGGACAACTTGTTACCTCTAAAAGCTGGTGTGTATGTGTGTGCCACGCCCACATGATTGAGATACTATGATACTATTATTAATTTTAAATGTTCCACTTTAACAGTATGAAATATTTTAAGGCAGTGTCTCAGGGTGGTCAGATTAAAGTAAGTCACATGACTTGATATCCCGCCTACCTTAGCCTCATGCTTTCAATCATGAAGGCAATATAGTAACAAAACAAACAAACAAACAAACAAACAAAAAACCAAAAAACCAAAAAACCCCTAAGGACCTGGTAGCCCCTATCACTGGGCTCATTATACAGGATTATCATGAAATTTCAATTTACTTTACTTAGAAAAGTATGTAATAAATTTACTTCCAAATCAGTTGTAAACATTCTCATTGATAAATTAAATTTGAATTAAGCAATTCTCTTGCTTTTCTTATCACAAAATCCACACCCTTTGGATTGCTTTTCATATGTATACATACCCTAAAGGCTAAGGAAAATTTCAACCAACCTTTAGTCATCACTACTAACATCAATTTTAAAAGACATATTTTGAAGAAAAAATGAAATTGCACATAGTTCAATATTTTTTTGTTTTTTGTTGTTTTGAAACAGAATTTCTCTGTATAGTCCTGGCTGTCCTGGAACTCACTCTGTAGACCAGGCTGCCCTTGAACTCAGAAATCCTCCTGCCTTTGCCTCCTGAGTGCTGGGATTAAAGGCGTGCGCCACCACTGCCTGGTTCAATATTTTCAATATTAGCTTCCTGTGCAATTTTACTATCATAGTGTTTGGCAGAATACACAAAGATATAGCTATCCACAACAATTATATCAGCCTGTCAAGCAAAAAGTGTGTTTGTGTTTCTGTGTGTGTGTGTGTGTGTGTGTCTATGTGGTGTTTGTGTGGTATGTACATGTCTGTGTGAAATTGTGTATGGTGTATGTGTGTGTGTGTGTGTGTGTGTGTGTTTGTGTATGAGTGTGTGTGGTGTGTGAGTATATGTGTGGTGTGGTGTGTCTTTTCGTATATGTATGGTATGCCTGTGTGTGTGCTGTGTGTATGTGTGTGGTATGGTGTGTGTGTGTGTGTGTGTGTGTATGTAATTATGTGTGTGTGTCTATGTGGTATTTGTGTGGTGTGTATGAGTTTGTCTATGTGAATGTGTGTGTGGGTGAGAGTGCATAGTGTGTGTGGTCTATGTATATATATGTGTGTATATATTTATGTTTCATGTGCTTCTGATTCTTTCTAGGTTCAGAAAGGAAAAATCATATTTCTATTAATTCTAATTTAAAAATCCAAGATAGTAATACTCTACAACTAAATACAAAATGGATTTTTTTTTAATTTTATTTTTCAGTACTATACCCTAGTCTCCAGAAATGGGCTATCCTGTAGCTTTCTATTTTACTCTGGACTTATCTGAACTGAATGTTACTGAATATCTGTAACTTGTATCTGCTTAATGATTATAGAAAAAGTAATACTGAATTACTTCTAAACTCTGTTGAATACATTTCAATCAGTTTGTAGAAGAATTTACTTAACAAGCATCAGGAGGAGCCTTCCGGCAAGTCAGTATTCAAGGGGCTGAGGCAAGAGGACCACTATGGGTTCAAGGCCAATCTCTGGGGCACCTAGTAAGTTCAAGGTCAGCTTAGCTTGTAGAAGAAGACTCTCTTTAAAAATTCAAACAACAGTAATGGCAGCAACACAACAAAATTTTCAAAAATATGAATACTATGGCTCCAATTCATTAGTAGATAACTATAGGTAATATAATTTAGTTGAAGACAGCATAATTAAAAGCACCTTTCTCTCTGTGTCACAAGCCTAATTGTGTCTATCAAAATGTTATAAAACCTTTATGAAAATCTATACCTCATCCAATTTTGAAGAATAATTTAGAGAAACAATATAATTCTGGTGTAAATAAAAGAAGCGTTAGATTTGATATCTAAATTTACTAAGAAAGAAGTCCTTAGTGTAACCTATCTTGAAGGCTTTCTTTACCTTAGGGCCTATGCAGTTCAAGAATAAGTTACCCATTCCTAAAATACAATATTGAGACAGGGAAAATAAAGAATTACAAATATTCTGACTCAATCAAGGAAAACATGGGAAGAAGTGGGGAACTCTGTGTCCTGTGACCAAGTCATTTCAAATGCAGGGCTGGGGATTAGCCCTGTGGCTTTCAGTTTTATCTTCTAAGCCTTTCATTTTTAAATGAAAGATGCAAGTTTCCTTCTTTCCATATATCCAGTAGCTACTGTTTTATTTCATAGGCTCTGTGAGCATTTGGGTCCAGGCTGGAAATGTTTTTGTATGAAATTCTCATATGTGCTTTCCATTAAGCACCATGGGAACTCACTCCATTACTTTAGAGTTCATTCCACAATGTTTCTCCTGGATAATCCTTTTCCTTATCTTGCTTCTGCTCAGATGAGGAAAGAGACCTATAAATCACACATTTATTCTCTTCACTGAGCCTTTTTGACAGCATTTTCCCATTTAAATTTTTTTCCCAGGGTCTTCTCAAAAGGTTACCCAGCCACTCTTTTAGTTTTCCCTCCGGAACATCCTTCCAAAGAGTGAATCTCTTTTAAATTTGTCACAGTCTAGATAGGTTAAATATTTCACAACTCATTTGTCCTGGTTCTACAGTTATGGCTTTCTCAAACATGGTTTCTGATCTTTTGTAAGCAAGGAAAAAAAAAGCATGCTGTACTCAAAACTTGGCTTGAATTCCAGCAATCAGGAGGCTGGGGTAAAATGATCATAAGGTTGAGTCCAGCCTGGGTCTCCTCAGCTGAGTGTTCAAACAACTCTTCCTACACAGCCAAACCCCCACTCTAGCTTCAGTAGCTTGTTCCCCACTGGCTCTGGCAGGCCAGGCTGATTCCATGGAAGGCTTCAAATTTGCAGTTTAGACTAGGCCTAAATCTCTGTTTCTGAGAACTGGGCAATTACAGGCAAGTCCAGGCCTCAGAAGCTGCCCAGTCACCTGCCCTGAGGCAAGACCAATCAGTGAACAGCAGTTTCCAGACCTCCCCAGCAATTTTTCCAGCCCCTACACACTGGTAATAAAATGTCAGTAGACAAGCACCCAACAGATTGACAGAGAGGTCACCTACCTCAGAATTCCTTAATATACTTTAAATCAGGCCTGCAGACTCACTTGGATGTCTCTCTATCTTGGAAATAGGAGACCCAAGCATGCTGGACTTCTGCAGAATAACACATTCTTTGTGGTTACATACTATTTGATTCTGGGGTATCATTCTTCAGCCAATCATGGACCCTTACAGTAGCAGTACCTTTAACTTTCCTGCTTCTCCCAACAGTCTCTTTATGGTTTAGATTTCTCTAATACAAGTTATCTGCATCCCCTACTTTCTCTGATTTGTTATTAGCAGAATCAATAATATTTATTAGTCTACTAACCATCTGAGGCAATGAAGGCTTTTTGTCTATCAGTCTACTTAGTCTTCTCACCTCTACCCACTTAACAAATTAAACATTTTTAGATAATCTATGTCACTACTGCCCCATTGATACAGGCAGAAATAAAAAGATGGACAAATAAATGGATGGATAGAGGATAGATAGATAGATAGATAGATAGATAGATAGATAGATAGATAGAGCAAGTGACCTATCTTACTGAAGCCATTGGTAATGTGCACAGTTGTGCTGGTTAGCTGGGGAATCTTTGATTCCATAAAATACACCAATGAGAAGGATCAGAACACTCGCAGAGAGGCTGAAGTCCCAACCACGTGGGTAATTTCATCTAGAGCAGTCCCAGAATATTTTTAAAGACTTTCAACTAGGATGTTTTTGTTTGCTTGCTTGCCTTTGAGTTTGATTGTTTTGGTCCTGAGTACTGTGATCATAAACCTGCATTCCCTTGATAATCTTCTTTGCTTAAAGTCAAGTGTAGCCTTCAATGAAAGTATTTTCAAACAACACAAGCTACTGCTTGGGTGGATAACTGAATGGATCTAGTCAAGTTCTTATATAAAAAAAAAAATCATGAATATAAAGATAAAGGGTGGTGAACTCAAGGATAAAGAAAGCATTTTTAGGAAACCTAAATGACTTTTAAAAACACAACTGGCCAAAACATCAGGTAGGCTAACTACAAATCTTCATCTCTCCCTTTTTTCCTCTAAAACCAGTTTTACCCTCCAACCACTTGTCATAGCTTTCCCCACCTCAGTGCCGTTTCAAGTGGATCATATGAATGTTCCCCTGCAACCTTACTTGCTCCACTAACACCTTTATCCAGCCCCCAACTCTATTAGCTTTATCCAGCTCCTAATAAAAACACAAGACCCTCCAGCCAGGGAAGCAGATAGAATAAATACCAAGCTTCACCTTGTCTTTCATCTTCTCTTCTAAATCTAAGCCCCAACCCCACTCCTAATTCTGAAGCAGACCACATGCTGAGGCCTCTCCTCTGTCTACACCTCCAACTGATCATGCAAATCTTTCTCTCCACTTTTCTTCTCTACTGAGAGTGTGTTATCCCACCCTAGGCCCTCCAGGCAAGCCTGCCAGAGGAGTTTTAGTGCCCCAAAGCAGGTAGATGAGCTTTAAATCTTCATTGTCCCTCCTCTCCTCCATATTCAACCCCATAGTTTCATCCACAGCTCTATAGTAGACTACCTGCTGTGGCCTCTCCACACACTCTGCCCCCATTCCCATGTGACTAGACAGATTCTAACAGAAAACCTTGCTGTCCTACCTCCTGTGGACCCACCCAACTCCCACCCCAGCCCAACTCCTAAATGTGAGTTCCCAATACCTAGGAATACACTTTACATAGAACCCCCCCCCCCCCCGCCCCATAACCCACTCATAGTAGGATCTCAAAAGAATTTCCTAACAAGAAGCACATGGCTACCATATTCTTCTAAGAACTAGAGGGGGAAACAGAAACTAGAGAACAAAACACCTACCCACAATATATAAGGTCAAATCAATGTGCCTAAATGCCACCATAAACCCATAAAACCACAACTGGTAATAGGATAATGTTTCCACTATGTTAGCATTACCAAGTGCCTGAACCTAGAGATAGGCAAGACCATAGATCTGTTACCATGGTAATGCCCCCCCTCCGTTCCCAAGAACCCCTAGGGCTACCCAATTTTACCTGGGCAGCACATGCGTCATCACGCAGATATAAAGGAGAAGCCCTCCTCCCTCCGGTCTCTTTTGCTCTCCCCTTTCTCTCGTGCGCGAGACCTTTCCCCACCCTCCCCAATTAAACCTTCAACACGTGGTATTGTCTGGACCTGGTGTGTGGAATTTACCGCGAGTCGTCTCTTATACTATCACACTAGAGCAAAGGAACCCTGCCACAGGGTCAGTATTCCAACATAGCTGAAGCAAAATAAAAAGACCTTAAAACAACCTTTATGAATGTGTCAGAGGCCCTGAAAGAGGAAATGAGTAAATCTTTAAAGAAATCTATGAAAACACAAACAGTAAAAGGAAATTAATTAAACAGTTTAAGACCTAAATGTGGAAACAGAATCAATGAAAAAAAAAAAAAAAACAAAACTGAGGGAAATCTAAGAACAAAAATTTAGGAACTCAAACAGAACATTAGAAGCAAGCCTTAACTGAGAGACTGTAAGATCTCTCAGTTAAGAGAGACAGAAAATAGAATCTCAGATGTTGAAGACTCAACAAAAAACAATGGACAACTTGGTCAAAGAAAATGTTAAATCTAAAAACTTCCTGGGGAAGAATAATCCAAGAAATCTCAGACACTCTGAACATAAGAAATCAAAGAATAATGAAAATAGAGGATGGGAAAGAAGCACAGACCAAAGGCACAGAAAGTATTTTCAACAAAATCATAGAAGAAAGCTTTTCTAAACTAAAGGAGGAGATGTCTATTTAGGTACAGAAGAGTACAGAACACAAAATAGACAGGACTAGAAAAGAAATTCCCCCCAGCAACTAGTAATCAAAATGCTAAATAAATGCCACCACCACCACCACAAACATAACAACATAAATAACAGAAACCAACCAACACTGCTCATTGAAAGTCTCAATATCAATATTCTGAATTCTCTAATAAAAAAGATACAGACTCATAATCAAAGGGTACGAAATCCAAGAATCATACCTTAACACCAAGGACGCACATCATCTCAGGATAAAAGAATCAAAAGATATATTCAAAGTAAATGGACAAAATAAAGCAAGCAAGTGTAGCCATTTTAATATCTGACAAATTCCACTTCAGACCAAAACTAATAAGAAGAGATAGGAAAGGAAACTACATATGCATCAAAAAAATACACCAAGAGGGCATTGTGATTCTTAACATCTATGCACCAACTAAAAACATATCCCAACTTCATAAAAGAAACAGAACTACAGTTTAAATCACACACTGACTATCATACACTGAGACTGGGAGCCTTCAATATCATACTCTTACAAATAGACAGGTCACCAGACAAAAAGTAAACAGACAGGTATTATAAGAGGTATTAATAAATAGATGTCTGTGCTCCAGGTAGAGAGCATAACAGATAGATATTATAAAGAGAATTAATAATAGAAGTCTGTGGCCCCAGGTAGAGAGCATAACAGATAGATGGTATATTAAAGTCTACAGGAAACTCTTGTTCTTTGTTTGTGGGCTCCACTGGAATTTTGGGTTAAAATCCTGGTTTGACTAGCTGCCTGCTTCTTATTAACAGGTATTAATAGAAGTATGATTAAATTGTTTTTATAGTCAGGAGAAAATACAGATTTTCAAAATTGTTGCGGGAAATATTAAAAAGAAACCACCCCACAAACTCTCTTGCTCTGTCAGTACCAGCTGGCCATATCACTATGTCCTGGTGGGGTCCTGCAATTTTCTACCAGCTAGCAAGATCATCTCACTTACATGCAATGCTCTACACACCCCACAATCAGTCATCTAACGCCTAGTTACCCAGTAGAAACATGACTCTTAAGGTATCATTATCCAATCAGGTTTATATATCAATAAGATCACAATTTACAAGATGCCAATACAATAATTGCAAAGCCAAATGATAAAGATAATGTTTTAACCCAATTATTCTAACCTTGTGAAAACAACCTGTGGTTGTTTAAAACCATGTGGGGTCTGGATTGTCTTCCTGTTCACCTGCCTCTATGTTGATTTCCCTTTGCTTCTTTTCTGCTGACCTAGGACCTCCTCACTCCTAAACTTCTAGCTCCACCTCCCTATTCCTGTCCAATCACAGACCTGTCACTGTCCTAATGTGATTGGACAGAGAAAATGCTGCAACATTTCACCCTTTCTGTTTCATAAAAAAACAAAAACAAACAAACAAACAAACAAACAAACAAAAAACTAGGGCTGGGAATGTGAGCAGAATCTACAGCAAGAGAACCACAAGACGGGTGATCAATCCCGGGGCTAGCCATAGAGGCAGCAAGACGATTGGGGCAGAGAGTAAGATAGTATCCGGCAGTAGTGTGCCTCATTTAATGTTTCTGGCAACATTAAATTATTTCTAGAATTCAATGAAAACAAATGTACAGCGTATCCTAACTTTTGGGACACAATTACAGCAATTCTAAGAAGAAAGTTGATAACACCAATTGCCTGCATGAAATATCATATACAAATAGAGTAACAGTACATTTGAAGACTCTAGAACAAAAAGAAATCACTCAGAATGAGTAGACGAAAAGAAATCATCAAATCATCAATAAAATAAAATACAAAGAATCAACAAAACTAAGTGTTGGTTCTTTGAGGAAGTCAAATTAAGATTGACACTTGTCAAAATTAATTAAAAGGCAGAGAAAGAAGATACAAATTAACAAAATAAGAGATTAAAAAGGTGGCTATAATAACATTACTAAGGAAATCCAGAATGGTAAGGACATACTCTAAAAATCTGTACTCAACTACATTGGAAAATCTAAAAAAAAATGGATAATTTTTTTTCAGTCATTGCTACTTACCAAAGTTAAGTCAATATCAGATTTAAAACAACAATAATAACCTCTACTGAAATAGATTTAGTAATTAAAAGTCTGCCAACCTAAAATTTCAGAGCCAGAGTTCTACCAGAGTTTCAAAGCAGAGTTAACTCCAATATTCCCCAAATTATTACAGAATATAGAAACAGAAAGAACATTGTCCCATTCATTTCATGAAGCCATAGTTACCCTGGTACCCAAACCACATGAAGGCCTAGAAAATAAAAAGAAATACAGAGCAATTTCTCTTATGATGTAAAAAACCACTCAATAAAATACTTGCAAACTGAATCCAAGAACATATAAGAAAGGTTAGCCATCATGATGACTCCATATACAGGGATGGTTTCACATACTTAAACAGATAAATGTGGTGTATCATATTGAAAAAAAAAACTCAAAAACAAAAACCTCATCATCATCAAATTAGATGCAGAAAATACTTCTCACTAATCTAACACCACATTCATGATAAAAGTCCTGCAGATAGTAGGGGTATAATGGACATTCCTCAACATAATAAAAGCAGGTTATATAGCAAGGCTATGGCTAAAATGACCTTAAATGGAAAGAAACATAAGCCAATTCAACTAAAACCAGGAATAAGACAAGACTGTCCTTTTTCTCCACATCGATTCTATATAGTATTTGAAGTCTTAACTACAGCAAAAAGAGAGATGAATGAGAGTAACAGAATATAAATTGGAAAAGAAGAAGTCAAAGCATCTTTATTTGTCAATGATATGACACTACACATAAGTGATCCTAAAATTTCCACTGGTGAACTCCTACAGATGATAAATACCTTCAGGAAAGTGTCCAAACACATTAACTCATGATAATCAATAGTCCTCAAATGACAAAAGAACTGAAACAGAACTAAGGGAAACAATAGGTTTTACACTACCTTCAGATAATATAAAATATCTTGGGGTAACTCTAATCAACCAAGTGAAATTCCTGTGTGATAAAAATGTTAGGGCAGTGAAGCAAGAAACTGAAGAAGATACCAGAAGTTAGAAAGACCTTCCATGCTCATGGATTAGTAGGATTAATATACTAAAAATGGACATCCTACCAAAGCAATCTACAGATTCAAGGAAATTCCCATCAAAATTCCAACACAATTCTTCATAGATCTTCAAAGGATAATTTTACTGTAATATGGAAACATAAATACATATAAAACAAAAACAAATGAACAAAAAATACCAATAAAAATATTCCTGAAAAAATAAAGAACCATGGAAGTTATTACTATCCTTGATTTCAAGTTGTGTAAAAATTATATGATAATAAAAACATGTCAGTATTGGCATAAAACAAACAACTTGACCAATGGAATCAAATTGAAGATGCAGATGTAAATCTACAAACATCATGATAATCATTAGCCCCCAAATGGCAAATGGATTGAGAGAGAAATCAGGGAAGCTACACTCTTTACACTAGTAGATACATGATTTTTTTCTAATAAACAAGCCAGAAATATACACTGGAAAGAATACATAAAATGGCTACATGTAAAAGAATCCAAATTGATCTGTAATCATCACCTGCACAAAACTCAACTTCAAATGTGTGAAAAGACCTCAGTATAAAACGAGGTACACTGAGCCTAACAAAAGAGAACATGAGGAAGAGTCTTGAACTCATTGGAAGAGGAAGGACCTTCTGAAGAGCAATAGCATAGGTACAAGATTAACAATTAATAAATGGGACCTCATAAAACTTAAAACACAACAAAAGACACTATCATTCAGACAAAGTAGCAACCCAGAGAATGGGAAAAGATTTTTACCAATTACACATCCAACAGAGAGCTGATATCCAAAACATATAAAGAAATAAAAGCAAAATAAAAAGAAAACAAATAACCTGATTAAAAATGGAGTACAGAGCCAGGTAGTGGTGGTACATGCCTTTAATCCCAGCCCTTGAGTTCTAGGATAGCCAGGGCTACACAGAGAAACCCTGTCTTGTAAAACCAAAAAAAAAAAAAAAAAAAAAAAAAAAAAAAAAAAGAGTATAGATATGAACAGAGAATTCTCAAAAATTAAATTCAAGTGGCTGATAAACACTTAAAGAAATGTTCACCACCCTTAGTCGTACCAACCCTACATCCAATAGAGGCCTAATATCCAATATATACAAAGAATTCAAGAAGTTAGACTCCAGAGAACCAAAGAATCTTACTACTAAATACAAAACAAAACAAACAAACAAACAAACAAAAAGATTTTTATATATTTATGTTCATTTTAAAAAATACTAGTAGTGATGTACTGTTTTAAAATATGCAGTTAATATGTTTGGAGTTATTTAAAATATACATTGAGAAAAACGTATGTAATTTCAGTATTGCTGTAGACAAGCATCTACATAAGACTGTTAAATTGATTGTTGTTTTATATCAAACAATTTTTATAATTCTCATTTTTATTGTTATAATATTTTATAAACTTTAAAGAACATGAAAAAAGGTGTTGTAGGTATTGAGGGGAGTCTCTGGGGGGAGTTAGGGTACAAGTGAAACAAGAATGTGATTTAATTCTATTTACTCATAATATGTTTTTAAATGTTAACAAATTCAGATAAATTCAAAGCATGTTTCTTTTCTCGTCATAATGCAATAAAAGTTAAATCAATAAAAAAACTCAGAAAAAGAAAAAATAAAAAAAATAAAAAAAATAAAAAAAATAAAAAGAAAATGGAGTACAGAGCTAAACAAAGAATTCTCAACTGAATGCCTGAGAAGCAACTAAAGAAGTGTTCAACATCCTTAGTCATCAGAGAAAGACAAATCAAAAGAACCTTGTGATTCACCTCACACCAGTCAGAAGGGCTAAGATCAAAAATTCAGGTGACAGCAGATGCTAGTAAAGATCTTTTTCCAATCTATTGATTGACTTTTTGTCCTATTGACAGTGTTCTTTGCCTTACAGAAGCTTTACAATTTTTTGAAGCCCCATTTGTCGATTCTTGATCTTACAGCATAAGCCATTGGTATTCTGTTGAGGAAGTTTCCCCCTGTGCCCATGTGTTCCAGGCTTTTCCCCACTTTCTCCTCTATAAGTTTCAGTGTGTCCAGTTTTATGTGGAGGTCCTTGATCCACTTGGACTTGAGCTTTGTACAAGGAGATAGTGGGTCAATTTGCATTTTTTCTACATGCTGACCGCCAGTTGAACCAGCACCATTTGTTAAAAATGTTGTCTTTTTTCCACTGGATGGTTTTAGCGCCTTTGTCAAAGATCAAGTGGCCATATGTTTGTGGGTTCATGAATTTCTTAGGCAAATGGATAGAATTAGAAAATATCATCCTGAGTAAGGTAACCCAATAGCAAAAGAACACACATGATATACACTCATTGATAAGTAGATATTAGTCCAAAAAGCTCCAAATAACCAGGATACAATTCATAGACCACATGAAGGTCAATAAGAAGGAAGACCAAAGTGTGGTTGCTTTGGTCCTTCTTAGAAGGAGAACAAAATACTCACAGGGCCAAATATAAAGTGTTGAGCAGAGACTGATGGAAAGGCCACCCAGAATTGCCCCACCTGGGGATTCATCCCATATACCAAACCCAGACACTATTGTGGATGCTAAGAAGTACATGCTAAAAGGAACCTGATATGGCTGTCTCCTGAGAGACCCTGTCAGAGCCTTACAACTAAAGAGGTGGATGTTTGCAGCCAACCATTGGACTGAGCGCAGCATCCCCAATAGAGGAGTTAGAGAAAGGACTGAAGGAGTTGAAAGGGCTTGCAACCCCATGGGAAGAACAACAATATCAACCAACCAGACTCCCTAGAACTCCCAGGAACTAGGCCATTAACAAAGGAATACACATGGCTCCAGCTACATATGTAGCAAAGGATGGCCTTGTCATACATCAGTGGGAGGAGAGATCCTTGGTCCTATGAAGGCTTGATAGATGCCCCAGTGTAGGGGAATCAAGGACGGGGAGGTTGGAATGGGTTAGTGGGTGGAGGAACACCCTCATAGAAGCAGGGTGAGGGAGAATATGATAGAGTGTTTCCATGAGGGAGGGAAACTGGGAAATGGGATAACATTTGAAAGTTAAATAAAGAAAATATCCAACAAAAATATTGCTCACAAAAAGCAAACAAACAAACAAAAAGAGTACACATGGAGGATCTATGGTTCCAGCTGCATATGTAGCAGAGGAATACCTTATCTGGCATTAATGGGAAGGAAGGCCCTTCTTCCTGTGGCAACTCCATGCCCCACCACAGGATGATGATAGGTTTGTGAGGTGAGAATGAATGGATGAGTGGGTGAGTGGGTGGGTGGGTGAGGGAGCACCCTCATATAGGCAGGACGAAGGGGATGAGATGGGGGCTTGCAGGGAGGTAGCCAGTAAGGGCGACAACATTTGAGGTGTAAATAAATAAAATAACCAGTAAAACAAACAAACAAACAAACAAAACTACTGTGGTATTTTTATCTTATACCCATCAGAATGGTAAAGAATAAAAACAAATGACAGGTCATACTGGTGAGGATGTAGAATAACAGGAATACTCATCCATTGATGAAGGAACTGAAAACTAGTACAACCTCTGTGAAAATCAGTGTAAGAGGCTGTGCAGAGAAGTGGTAATCAATCTGCCTCAAGATCCAACTACATCACTCTTGGTTATATACCCAAAGTATGCTTTCTCCTACAACAAATTCACTTGCTCAACCATGGTCATTTCTGTTTTATTCATAATAGCTAGAATGGAAACAATCTAGCTATCTGTAAATAGATTGATAAAGAAAATGCACTGCATTGATAAGGTGAAGTACTACTCAGCCATTAAAAAATGAAATCATGAAATCCAAAGGTAATGGAACTAGAAAAGTATCATCCTGAGTGAGGTAACACTGACCCAGAAAGACATAGATGCCATGTATTTACTTATATGTGAATTTTAGCAAATAGATCAATGATAACCAAGTTACAATATGTAAAACCAAAGAGGGTGGGTGTAGAATAAGGGATTAGGTAGACAGAAAGACCTCATTAAGAAGAAGATAGAATAGATAGTTATGAATAACAGGGGAATAGAAGGATAGAGAACAGTGGGGAGAGAGAAAGGAGAGAATGATAAAGGAGGGAACATGGAAGAGATAACTAAAGATAAAGGCTATTTGAGAGGTAGTACAGAAATCAAGTACAATAGACGCTTCCTATTACATACGTTTATATGAAGGCAATCTAAATAAAATCACCAAGTAATGGGGGAGACAGACCTTAACTGTCACCAAATGATGTTTTCAGGACCAGGAGTGGGTTATATCTAATTGAGTTGTTGGCTAAAGGGCTCCCATGGGAACCTCCAAACAGCCCAGTTGGTGCCAAGAGTATAGGTTGCTCTCCACAAACTGACAGCAAAGTCTCATGGCTGAATATGTATATAATTCATTGAACATGGAAAAATCAAGCTGGTAGCTAACAAAACAGATATTTAAAGACCAAGTTAGCCACAACACCTTTGATCTACAATAGTGTCCTGCCTGCAAGATATGCTAGTGCAATGGTGGCACCAAGCTTGTGGGAATGACCAACCAGTATGTAATTTGACTTAAGACCCGCTCCACAAAGTGAGACGTATACCCAAACTGTTCAGGTGGCTAAGAACCTGGGATAGCCAAGAACGGTAAAACCAAATACTACTGTTCTACTAAAAGAACATAATTAAAATGACGCTGAAGGTCATTCTGCTATAACTCATAGATCAGTGCCTTGCTCATCCATCATCAGGGAAGTTTCCCCTGAAGCAGATGGGAACAAATACAGAGACCCAAAGCTAGACAATTTACAGAGTGAGAGACTTAGGAACACTCAATCCTATCAGATTGTCTCCATCAAATTTCTCCACTCTGGGCTCAGAGAACCCTATCATGCAGGAGACAGAAAGACTGTAAGAGCCAGAGGATGTGGAGGGACCAAGAAAATAAGGCCCTGTAACTCAGCATCATTTAAAGCACATAAAGAACTCAGAGACTGAGGCAGCATGCACAGAGCCTAAACAGGTCTGTACTTGATAGGGTTCTAGACCGAAAAAAGTGGACCTAGGTACCCATCCCTAACACAAAAACAATATCCAATTGTGAACCACTTGCAAATGATAATTAGTTTTCTCCAAGGGAGTCTAACTGGAAAAACAGATTACTCTTAATGGTACACTGCATGCTGAGCAGTAAATGGCCAAGAGAAAAGAAACTCCGTGCCATCTTTGGAGGATTGTTGTCTCATAAGACCCTGTTAAGGTTTACTTTTCAATCTTATTTTATATTTTATTTATATTTTTCTCTTTTAACCACAATTCCTGTATGTGTGCGTGTGTGTGTGTGTGTGTGTGTGTGTGTGTGTGTGTGTGTGTGTGTTAAGATAAAAGCCAATGTTACATTTTAATACTTCTATGGGATTCCTGAATGTGTGAACAAGCTTGTCTCTGCATCTATATTTGTTTCTTATGCCTTTTCTTGGGCTCTTTTCAGCATTTGTTTGGGTTTTCTCCCCCGTTCTCATGTTAGTTTTGTTCTATCTTGTTTTACTTTATTATTACCTTTCAGGAGCTTTATTGTTTTCTAATGAGAGGCAGGAATGGGGGAGGGTGATCTGAATGGGAAGAGAAGCAGAGAGGAACTGAGAAGGGCAGAGGGAAGGAAACTTACCAAGATATATTTTATGAAGAAAATATTTTCAATAAAAGACAAAATGTCGAGAGGTCACAGGTTACTGATATCAAAAATTAAAGTTGCACCATCCCTTTGCATTTTACAAGTATTAAAAAGGCAAAGAATACTATAAAAAATAAAACCACTGTGCTTTGTATGTTTAAGATATGTCTGTGTGTTGTATATGGGCCTGGGAGCCAAAGCATTCTGTGGAAGACAGAGGACATCATAGGATAATGGTTCTGGTTTAAGACAGTTGCTTATTGCTCACAACTACAGGCTAGCTCCAGCTTCTAGGGATTCTTCTGACTTCAGTTCCATCTCCCTGTGAAAGGGTAGGATTAAAAATGCATGTAATCCTGCACTGATTTTGTGCCACTGAACAATCTTGCCAGCACCCAAATCATAGTTGTAACAGGTGAAAATAGCTACCTCTAGATTCTCTTGAATAACATTTTATGAAAGATGAAAACTATAAAATTCTGAGAAAATATAGTAAACAAAAATTTATGTTTATGACAATAAAAAAGAAACCCACCAATTTGGAAAGAAATTGTATCTTCACAATATCCTCTAGGAATATAGCACAATAGATCAAAAAACATTTTGCCATAATATAGCAAATAAAGTTGAATCAAAATAAAAATCAGAACAATGATACAACATAAAGAAATTGTTAACAGCTGCAGAGCTTATAGAAAAAGTACAAGATTAGGACACATGAAAATGTTTCTTAAAATCATATGCCATATAATCAGCTGGGGAATACCAGGGATCAATGAGAAAAGAAAGCATAAACAATAATAATAATAATAATAATAATAATAAAGAATTTTATAAAGTTAGGAAAATTTAAATATTTAAACTTCTAAAATATAACTTAAACACCAGAAAATGCATGATAATTCCCAATAATGCTAACTTCTCAATGGACCATAGCTTCGCCAGACATAATTCTCCCTCCATAAAGAATGGAGAACAGTGGTTAACAGTGGAACTGGTAATGTCTACATGATTATATTTATATTATCTTCCTTCATTGTCCAGACAAACAAAAAGCAGTGAAATAGAAAAAATTATTCTTTTATTTCCCATGAAATGATTTTTATAAATATATAAAAAGTATACCTTTTCTACAATAGAAAATAAACCTATCCCTTCAGCTGCTAAGTCTAAGTTAACATTTACTAGTCAAGGTATTTCATAATTTAAGATTGGGAGAAAAGTAGTATTTTCAACTTTTACTTGCACATTTGCTATAAATTTCAGAGTTTTGTTTCTGTATATTATTTCATAGAAATATTAAGGCAACTCAAGAATTTCTCAGTGGGTTTCTTCCATAAGAGCAAGATTAATTGCATGAGTGAAGATAGGCTTAAGTAATTTATAACTGTCTATGTGGGACACTGTGCTATATTTAATTTCTTCCAGAGGATAACAAGCTTAAAGGATAAGGAAAATTAGAGACCCGTTATCTCTCCTTTTAAATGAGGTTTTAAAGATTTTCTAAAATGTTATGTGGAAACTAAAGAGAAAACATTATCAGGCACTATGATAAAATGAACTGGCAGAAATAAAAAAACAGATTGTTTTAGTGATCCATGGCAAATTGACAGGAGATATTAGTTAAATTGATAACAAATATGAGCTCAACATATTGCATTATCTTGAGGAAATAAGGGGAAAGTTCACATACTGTTGTTCAGGAAATTCACTGAGAAAATCTTCAGAAAGTACAAAATTCACCTAAATTAAAATAAATGATTTTAGGGCTGTGGGAGTAGCTTGATAGAGAAGGATGTGGTAGGTGAATTTGAAGTCCTGTGACCCAGCCCTAGAACTTCAAAATTAATATAAAAGGCTGCTTCTACCTCTTACCTACTGCTCCATTTTTGAATTAGAAGTACGTCTGCATCATGTTTACAGAGTGTCTGTGGGAAATATTTATTGACCCACAGTATCTGAGAACACAGTCCCAAGGAGCAAAGGCAGGAAGGGACAAGAACAGAAAAGGCTTAGTCTACATGAGGAGGGATGAGGGAGGGTGAGGGGGGGCAGAAATGGTTTCAGGTCTTCACACCTTGGCAAAGTAGATAGAGGACCAGACTGAAACAGGAGATGGAAACACCCTTCAATAGTGGCTGCAGTAGCCTATGTCTTCCAGTTAGGCACAGATCTCCATACTCTATAACTTCTCCACACAAACATCAGATAGGGGCCAAGGGTTCAAACACATGGGCCTAGGAGAGGCACTTCCGATTTAGGCCATAACAACTGAGATTATCTTTAACAAACTGTGATTTGCTTGTAACACTGTTTTCCTTCACCCCTGAACCATGACTGGGATGTTGTGCAGACAGCCAGCTTCTTCTGAGAAGCAGCAGCAGCAGCAGATGGGTCTTTGTGGTCAGTTATTTCCCAAACTTCAATGCAGAAGTCTCCTTGGTTCAAAGAGTAACACTAACCGTCTGGACATACTCATGCCTACAATCTTAGCACTTGTGAGGTCCAAGCAAGAAGGCCAATACTGAATCAAGGAGAGTCTGGATTACATTACCTGTCTTAATAAAATTAACATCAACCAAATAGAAATGGCTGAGAACACTGTACCTGTTCCTCATCAAGGTAGCCCCAGTGAGCTAAATCTGGCCTCTACAAAACTCATGAAAGAGTACCCTGTATATCTAGGTATATTGATCAATATTTGTGTCATACTTGCTTTATTCATTCCTGTTATTTAAAAAAAATCATGACGAAAACAATTTAAAGACAAGTGGGTTTAATTTGGTTCACAAATTGAGAGCACAAGGACAGTGCATGACGCAGGGAAGTCCAGATGGCATGGGCCTGAAGTGGTTGGTCATACTGCACCCACAGTCAGAAGGCAGAAAGTGATGAGTGCTTATGGTCACTCAGGTCATGTTCTCATTTTCATTATAGTTCTGGTTCCCAGCCTAGACAATGGTGCCACCCAAAGTGGAGGGTCTTCTTAGTTCAAGCATTCTAATCTAGACAATCCCTCTCAGCAGTACTTCATCATGTTGACAATTGAGGTTAGCCACCACAGTCAGTCTCTGAAAATTAGCAAAGTTTTTCCTAATACAAAGTATCATGTTTTTTTAACAACTTACATACACACACACACATCTGATAGACAAGGTATACAACGTATAAATGAAGACTGAAGTCAACATAACAGACTACCATGTGATGAAAATATGATGTCCATATAATAAAAACAAATGATGAAACATGTTTTTGTATTTTCTAATCAAATTAGCAAGAGTTTAACAGCTCTGCTAAATATGTATGTGCATAGAGCTAACAGAAAACTATACTGAATGTAACAAATTTTTGTCCTTATTTTTATTCAGGTTATTTATTCACAGTATGCTTAGTAATGCTTCTTTGAAGATTTGTTAAAATTTTTGAATCTTCCATGAGAATTTTAAAAAGAAAGTTTGTTTCAGGCTGCATCATTATGTTTTATTTACACTATAGTTGGAAATATAAAGGAATATTTACCAGCTTCCCCAGGGGCATACTCGACTGCCTAGCCATCTATGCTATCCTGTATATAGTAAAACAAAATCATTCACTATATCTATTTCTATAAGCGCAAGATCAATACAACAAACTAAGGAGTTTGGGAGGGGTTAGAGGGAAGGAAGGAAGAAAATGATCTAACTATATTCTAATTTTAAGATGTTGAAAGGGAAAAAATACTAATATACAATACACAATACACACAGCCACACATTCATACACACACACACACACACACACACACACACACACACACACACACACTTCCTTGAATGAAACAAAATACATTTGTTTTAAGCTAACTGGCTAACAGAATAACTGAATTCATGATGTCATATGCTCCATTCAAAGGCTGGCTGACTCAAACATGAATGCTTAATGTTCTGAATAAAAATAGAAATTTGTATAAATGGTACATTTTATTAGATATTTTCTTTATTTACATTTCAAATGTTATCCCTTTTCCTGGTTTGTCTCCCTCCTGGGAACACTATATCACATCCTCCCTCGCCCTGCTTCTATGAGGGTGTTCCTCCACCTAACCACCCACCCACTCCTACCTCCCAGCCCTAGATACCCTTACACTGGGGCATCTAACAAGCCTTCATAGGAAGGACCTCTTCTTCCATTGGTACATGACAAGGCCAACCTCAGCTACATATGCCCTGGAGCCACGTGTACTCCTTTGTTGATAGCTTAGTCCCTGGGAGTTCAGGGAGGTCTGGTTGGTTGATATTGTTGTTCTTCTTATGGGGTTACAAGCCCCTTCAACTCCTTCAGTCCCTTCTCTAAGTCCTCTATTAGGGACCCCACACTCAGTCCAATGGTTGGCTGCTAAAATGTGCCTTTGTATTTGTAAGGCTCTGACAGGGTCTCTCAGGAGGCAACCATATCAGGCTCCTTACAGTAAGCACTTTTTGGGATCCACAACAGTGTTTAGGTTTGGGAACTATATGTGGGAGACTTGAAGTTCTTATCATATAGATCTTTCACTTGGTTCGTGAGAGGCACACTAAGATATGTAATATTACTTGTAGCTATTGTGAAGGGTGTCATTCCCCTAATTTCTTTCTCAGTCTGTTTATCCTTTGAATAGAGGAAGGCTACTGATTTGTTTGAGTTACTTTTATATCCAGCCACTTTGTTGAAGTTGTTTATCAGGTTTAGGAGCTCTCTGGTGGAATTTTTGGGGTTACTTAAGTATACTATCATATCATCTGCAAATAGTGATACTTTGACTTCTTCCTTTCCAATTTGTATACCTTTGAACTTCTTTTGTTGTCTAATTGCCCTAGCTAGAACTTGAAGATAGGGAGAGAGTGGGCAACCTTGTCTAGGCCCTGTTTTTAGTGGGATTGCTTCAAGTTTCTCTCCATTCAGTTTGATGTTGGCTACTGGTTTGCTGTATATTGCTTTTACTAAGTTTAGGTATGGGCCTTGACTTTCTGATCTTTCTAAGACTTTTAACATGAAGAGATGCTGAATTTTGTTAAATGCTTTTTCAGCATCTAATAAAATGATCATGTGGTTTTGTTCTTTGTTTATGTAGTGAATTACATTGATGTATTTCCTTATATTGAATCATCCCTGCATCTCTGGGATTAAAGCCTTCTTGATTGTGGTTAATGATCATTTTGATATGTTCTTGGATTCATTTGGCAAGAAATTTATTGAGTATTTTACATCAATGTTCATAAAAGGAAGATTGGTCTAAAGTTCTCTTCATCTGATCTTTGTGTGGTTTAGATATAAGCATAATGATGGCTTCATACAATGAATTGGGTAGTGTGCCTCCTGTTTCTATTTTGTGGAATATTGTGAAGAGTACTGTTGTTAGGTCTTCTTTAAAGGTCTGATAGAATTCTCCACTGAACCCATCTGGTCCTGGGCTTTTTTTGGTTGGGAGACTATTAATGACTGCTTCTATTTCTTTAGGGGTTGTGGGACTGTTCAGATTGTTTATCTGATCCTGTTTTACTTTGGTACCTTGGATGTGTCTAGAAAATTGTCCATTTCATCCAGATTTTCCTATTTAGTTGAGTATAAACTTTTGTAGTAGGATCTGATGATTTTTTCAATGTCCACAGTTTCTATTATGTCTCCCTTTTCATTTCTGATTCTGTTAATTTGGATACTGTCTCTGTGCACTCTGGTTAGTCTGGTTAATGGTTTATCTATCTTGTTGATTTTCTCAAAGAACCAGTTCCTGGTTTTGTTGATTCTTTGTATAGTTCTTTTTGTTTCTATTTGGTTGATTTCAGCCCTAAGGTTGATTATTTCCTAAAGTCTACTCCTCTTGGGTGTATTTGCTTCTTTTTGTTTTACAGCTTTCAGGTGTGCTGTCAAACTGCTAGTGTAAGCTCTCTCCAGTTTCTTTTTGGAGGCACTCAGAGCTATGAGTTTTCCTCTTACCACTGCCTTCACAGTTTCCCATAGGTTTTGATATGATGTATCTTCTAAAAAGCCTTTAATTTCTTTATTTCCTCCTTGACCAAGTTTTCATTGAGTAGAGAGTTGTTTAGCTTTCATGTGTATGTGTGTTTTCTTTTGTTTTTGTTGGAATTTAAGACCAGCTTTTGTCCATGGTTATCCAATAGGGTGCATGGGATTATTTCAGTCTTCTTGTATCTGTTGAGGCCTATGGTCAATTATATGGTCAATTTTGGAGAAGGTACCATGAGGTCCTGAGAAGAAGGTATATTCTTTTGCTTTAGGATGAAAGGTTCTATAGATATCCATTAGATTCAGTTGGTTCATAACTTGTTAATTTCACTGTGTCTCTGTTTAGTTTCTGTTCCCATGATCTCTCCATTGCTAGAATGGGGTGTTAAAGTCTCCCACTATTATTGTGTGGGGTGTGATGTGTGCTTTGAGCTTTAGTAAAGTTTCTTTTATGAATGTGGGTGCCCTTGCATTTGGAGTGTAGATGTTCAGAATTGAGTGTTCATCTTGGTAGATTTTTTCCTTTGACCAGTATGAAGTGTTTTGATAACTTTTGGTTGATAGTCGATTTTATTTGATATTAGAATGGCTACTCCAGCTTGTTTCTTGGGACCATTAACTTGGAGAATTGTATTCAAACTTTTACTCTAAGGTAGTGTCTATCTTTGTCACTGAGGTATGTTTCCTGTATGCAGCAAAATGCTGGGTCCTGTTTATGTATCCAATTTTTTTATCAGGGAATTGAGTCCACTGATGTTAAGAGGTATTAAGGAAAAGTTATTGTTACTCCTTGTTATCTTTGTTGTTAGAGGTGGCATTATGTTTGTGTGCCTATCTTCTTTTGGATTTGTTGAAAGATTACTTTCTTGCTTTTTCTGGGGTATAGTTTCCCTCCTTTTGTTGGTGTTTTCCATCTCTTATCCTTTGTAGGGCTGGATTTCTGGAAAGATATTATGTAAATTTGATTTTGTCATGGAATATCTTGTTTTCTCCATCTATGGTAATTGAGAGTTTTGCTGGGTATAGTAGTCTGGGCTGGCATTTATGTTCTCTTAGGTCTTATGACATCTGCCCAGGATCTTCTGGCTTTCATACTCTCTAGGGAGAAGTCTGGTGTAATTCTGATAAGTGTGCCTTTACATGTTACTTGACATTTTTACCTTACTGTTTTTAGTATTCTTTCTTTACTTTATGTATTTGGTGTTTTGATTATTATGTGAGGGGAGGAATTTCTTTTCTGTTCCAGTCTATTTGGACTTCTGTAGGTTTTTTTGTATGTTCACGGGCAACTTTTTCTTTAGGTTAGGGAAGTTTTCTTCTATAATTTTGTTGAAGATGTTTACTGGTCCTTAAGTTAGGAATCTTTGCTCTCTTCTATACCTATTATCCTTAGGTTTGGTCTTTTCATTGTGTCTTGGATTTCCTGGATGTTTTGGGTTAGGAGTTTTTTGCTTTTTGCATTTTCTTTGACTGTTATGTCAATGTTTTCTATGGTGTCTTCTGCCCCTGAGATTCTCTCTTCTATCTCTTGTATTCTGTTGGTGATGCTTGCATTTATGACTCCTGATCACTTTCCTAGGTTTTCCAACTCCAGGGTTGTCTTCCTTTGTGATTTATTTATTGTTTCTATTTCCATTTTTAGATCTTGGATTTTTTTTCACTTCCTTTGTCTGTTTGTGTTTTCCTGTAATTCTTTAAGGAATTTTTGTGTTTCTTCTTTGAGGGCTTCTGTCTGTTTACCTGTGTTCGCCTGTATTTCTTTAATGGAGGTACTTATGTCCTTCTTAAAGTCCTCCAACATCATCATGAGAAGTGACTTTAGATCCAAATCTTGTTTTTCTGGTGTGATGGTGTATCCAGGACTTGTTATGGTGGAAGAATTGGGTTCTGATGATGCTAAGTAACCTTGGTTTCTATTGCTTCTTTTCTTATGTTTGCCTCCTGCCATCGTCATCTGGTTCTCTCTAGTGCTACCTGCCCTTGCTATATCTGACTGGAGCCTGTCCTTCCTGTAATTCTGGTTGTGTCAGAACTCCTCAGAGTTCTGTGTCTCTGTGATCCTATGATTCCAGGATCCTGGGATTCTGAGATTCTGGGTGTGTTAGAGTTCCTAGGTGTCAAGCTACCTCTGTGACCCTGACATTCTGGTGTGACCAAGCTCTGGGGGCTGTGGGAGTGACCACAGGGTTTGTGCCCAAGGTAGACATGTGCAGACCTGAAGGAACCAGAGCCACTGGTTGGGAAGGGTTCCTGGGTTTCTGGATCCTGCTAGTCCCAGTTACTCCCAGTGGTGTTGGAACAGGTTCTACTCGCCCCTGATCCTAAGATTCTGGGCATGCTAAGGCACCTGGGAGTGGAGCCTCCTCCGGGAGTTGTGGGACTGGCCTCAGAGTTGGGGCCCAAGGTAGACCGGCCGATATATTTTTTATTGAAGAAAATTTCATGTGATATATTTTATTAGGATTTTCCCCTTCCCATTTCTTCCCAGATCCTTTCAATGTCCCTACTCAAACTTTGTGTTGTGTTTCTCACTCTTCTTTAAAGCAAACTAAAACAAAAAGAAAACAAACAAAAGCAACATGAAACCTTACACATCTGTTAAAAACCATTCATTGTACATATTCCCATAGTGCTAGATGAATATCACAAACTAAAGAATATTGGGAGATGACAAGGAAGGGGTTCAGTGGAAGAAGAAAACGATATTTTATTTTTAAGTGTTTTAAAAGAAAAAGGACTCATATAGAACAACAAAAATGTAGAGAGAATATCTCGTACATTGTATGCGTGCATCACCTGTCAATTAAAAAAACTAAAACACTATGGCCTATAGAAAAGTGTAGAATAGAAGTTGGGACATCTGGGAGGCAGAGAGACAGATGGATGCAAGCTACCAGAGTACAGGTAACCAACCATGAGGGAGGATATAGATTAGAATAAATGCTTTAAGTTACAATCCAGTCAGAGAAGAACCTACCTATATGGCCAAGGTATTTGTAAATATATTTTGAGTCTGGGTCTTATTTCTGAGAGCCTAGGGCTAGAAGGAATAGTCAGACCAAACTTCTACAAAAAAAAAAAAAACCATAAAAATGGAAATGAAAATAAACAAAGACCAATAAGACAGAAAAATGTCCATACAAAAGCAAAATGAGACAAAGCTATAAAAAGCTGGGCTCACAATTCACAACCAATGATATCTTTTACTTAAAATGTTAGGATTTCAAATATTATTTTACTGGACAATAAATATAATGTACATATGAGAGAAATAAAGTGAACAATCTAACAACATCCCTGGAAAATCCTCGTATCCCTGAACAATACATCAACAGTTCTAAAAACTCCAGGCTCAAATGAAAATGTACAAAGTACTTTGTCTTTGAATTAAAATAAAAATATAATATATTAACATATTAATTTTAAATATATAATGCCAGAATAAAAATACTTTTCAAATCAAAGAGCCTTTTTGCTTTAGGAATGTAGAAAAAGAAAAGAAAACCTAAAATGTACATATAAGAAAAATATCATTAAAAAAATCAAGAAAACAGACAAACAAACAAACAGCCCATCCAGTGGTGGTGACATACACCTTGAATCTCAGCACTTAGGAGGCAGAGGGCGATAGATAACTGAGTGTGAGTCTAGCCTGGTCTACAGAGCAAGCTGCAGGACAGCCAGGAATAATGGAGAAACCCTGTCTCAAGGCAAACAAGCCAGAAACTTAAAAGAGAAAATCAACTTTAAAAAAAGAGTTGATTCTTAGAAATGGTGAAATCTCAGTCTAAAGAAACACAGACATCTAACATTAGGCATGAGAAGTGGATGACACACAGACATCTAACATTAGGCATGAGAAGTGGACGACACACAGACATCTAACGTTAGGCACGAGAAGTGGACATCACTACATTTTCTGATTTTAACATTTAATTTCTATATAAACATGAGTCCACAAAAACTCCGGTCTCACATAAATTCAATAAAAAAATTTTTTCTAACATTGATAGAGAAGTGATGTGATTCCATTAAATACTTTCAGATATTTCCTTGGAATAAAAACACTTCCCAGTTTGCTACATGGCTGAGAATTTTTCCACTATAAAGCAAGGCAAAGGAATTAAAAGACAGCCATAGAAACTTAAGTCATGAGTATAGCTGTCAAAAAATTCATATAGGTTTAGCAAACTAAAACCAGCACCAGCATCTGAAGGGATAATATATCATGAGTAGTGTGGTTTATTCCAAAGATACTAGTTCAATTTAACTACTAACCTTAAGATTCTAGTCAAGAGTTATTCATTGAAAATTCAGGAAATACATTATCTAGAAGTGAAAGCTCCTAGTGTAAATCTTCATATCCAGACTCCTACCACCACCACCAACAGAAATATAGATGAACCAATGCCCTCAGAACCTATCAAAGAATGAGCAGAAATCCTGTATTATACAGGAGCCTGGGTAATCCTGTACAAGAAGAAAGGAAAAATTAGCCTCTTTTCCCCGTCTCCCACAGAAGAACTAAAGGAGCTGAAGGACTTGCAACCCCATAAGAAGAGCAGTGTCAACCAACCAGATCCCCTCAGAGCTCCCAAAGTGTAAACCACCAACCAAAGAGTACACATGGAGTGACTTATGACTCCAGCTGCATATATAGCAGAGGACTGCCTTATTTGGTATCAATGGGAGGGGAGGCCCTTGGTCCTGTGGAGCCTGATGTCCTAGCTTAGAGGGGTCTTAAAGCAGTGAGGCAGGAGTGGGTGGGTGGGTGGGGGAGCACCCTCATAGAAACAGGGGTTGAGGGGGGTGATGGGATAGGTGGTTTGAGGAGGGGAAACCCAGAAGTGGGATAACAATTGAAAGGTAAATAAATAAAATGACCAATAAAAATATTTGTCATTTCAAAAATGTGATTCTCTTATATTAAATAAAACCACCAAAAACTATGAAAAGAACTTCTCTAATGCAGTACAATGTTTACCAAATAATAATAACTATATAAACAGAATATATCCAGAAGCAAAAAAATCAAAAAAACCTCCTAAGTTGAAAGCAATACATAGATCAATGTGCTTACATGACTAGGACCAACAAGTATAAGGCACATAGACAGACAGTCAGACTTGGCTCATATAGAAAGAAATCAGGAACCAAGAGAAAACTAAGACATAAAATGTTGAGTCTGACCTCCCACATTCTTGGAGGTTTTGCCTTAAGTGCCAAGTCTGTTAAAGTTGGTAATCCTGCAGTGTGAGAAGTTTGATTTCTTTGGAAACAAGAGAGAAAACATCTGAGGAGCTAGTTATATAATGTTTACATTGTATTATATTACATTTCATAGTTATATAAATTATAATTATAAATAATTATAACTAATTACATATAGCATTATGAAGCTAAATGATTATATATAGAATATGTGTGATTATATAATATAATATAAATATAAAAATAATTTATATAAATAAATACATATTTATTCATATAAATATACTCATAAATAAAATATATTTTGAATATTATATTTGATATGTTTTAGTAATATATAAATATACATATAAATAAATATAAATATATTTAATTTATATTATATATAATATAAATTCACTCATAAATTTATATATATTCTATTCTATTCTATTCTATCCTATCCTATTCTATTCTATTCTATTCTATTATATGGTGGTATATTTATCTTGTGCTCTTCTTTATGTATATTATTATATTTTATATAACTTATTCATAAATATATATTATATAGTTATATATAATATAAAATTTATGTAATTATTATAGAATAAACTCAAAGTATTTTATGTAACACTCCTGTAATTGACAAATTAATTGGGTCTCTTCAATACTTTGAAAGCTGAATCAGAGTAATATTTTAGTAACAAAATATAGATACATTCAATAATTAATTTATAGATTGTAGAAATATAAATCCAACTTATAGAAACTAGCTGTCCTTATATTCTGAAATGCCAGGCTTGGAGATTATGCTTCACCATAGATCCATAGATTACACATTTCATTTTCAGGTGCCCTAGACAGCCGTCCAGTGTAGTCAACAGATCACGTAAGAAATCACCATAGAGTACATGGAGGTTTCTCTTGGTATTCTACTTTGGGCACAACTAGAATAGTACAGCGGGTGTGTGAACACCTGCTTACTACCTTCAGACTATTCCCAAATGTTCCATAGAACATAGCTGTGACTGTAGTGAAATGGAAAGATTCAGAACTACCCCTGTTCTGAAAGTTCTGTTTATGAGCACGCTTTCAGCTGAGTCTAAGATTACTGATGTCTCTGCATTCAGTGGAATAAGGTACACAGGATGGAAAGGAATAAAGCTCTGTGGAGAGGCTCATATCACATCTGCCTCAGTAGGTCACACATGGCATGCTCTATCATCCCACATTTGACACTTAGTAAGAACTCAGTATATATATTGACTATAAGGTCAAATGAAAAGGATAATCATGAAGAAAAACAACAAAACAATGTTTTTACAATCACTTTTCTAATTTTTATTCTAAAATATATGATACACATTTTACTATTCCCACCATTTTTAGGCAGTGATTCTTCATTTTCTGTCTTGAAGCAACTCTGAGAACTACCACTCTACCTTCTACCTATAAGATTGTCTCTGCTCTGTGTGCTCAGACAAGTGTGGTAACAGGATTTATCTTTTTTACCTGACTTCTTTCATGTAGTATCTTTTCTTCAACCTTCTCTATGTTACAGCAGATGTCAGATAGGATAAGTGTGGTGTGTGTATAACTTGATTTATGTTCATGTTTTAGCTATCATGAATACTGCTATGAACATGAAGTTGTTTCATATCTCTAAGACTCAGATTTCAGTTCTTTTGAATATATATTCAGAAATGGGATTTCTAGATCATATGGTAAAATTCTATTTTGATATATATACACATGTATTCATGATGATGTATAGTTGTATTAGTAGAGTATAAGGCAAAATGAGGACAGGAAGTTCTGAAGCTATGGTGTGGGATCTGGGAGTTGTTGGAAAGGAGGAGTAATATTTCTCAAATACAAGAATAAAAAATTTCTCAAATACAAAAATAAAAAATATGCTTATGAACCTTTGTTTATATCAACCTGCACTAGAAATGTCATAGAAAAGAAACATTACATATTATCTTTGACTTCTTTTCAGAGTTGAAAATAAATGAGGAAAAATGGAAGAGGCTAGCACAGTAAATTTCTAAATAGTAGCAACAAGAAATAGTAAAAAAAAAAAAAAAGACAGATAATTGACAAATATTCATCCTAAAGTTAGATGTGTATTATTTCTGAAACAAGAAATGCCCACTGAAGCAAACCAAGCTTTATCATGTCTTGGATTAGGCTCAATGACTATATTGTCATGCTTCAACCAATTAGTTGCTTATTTTACTGTCAAAGAATGAATAGGAGATTAAAAGCTGAAGTGATTTAGGAGGAACTGTATGCCATCGATATAGTTGACCATGATATTTGTTTCTTTTAATTAAATAGTTTTTTCATACAATCTATCTTCATATTCCTGTCCCCTCCCCCTCCTTCTCCCAGTTCCTCCCCATCTCCTTCCTCACCCAGATCTCCACCTCTTATCTCTGTCATTAGAAAAACAGGGATCTAAGTGATAATAATAAAATACAATCCAATAAGATAAAACAATTCTACATCTGACTAGGACAAAACAAACTGAAGAAGCTCAAATAAAAGGCATGTTGAACAGATTATAGATGCAGAGAGCCACTCATTCTCATACTCAGGAATCCCATCAAAACAAAAAACCAGAAGCCATAATATTTGCACAATATGACTGTAGGATAAAGATAAAATAAAAATAGAAAGATAAAAGATAAAATAAAAAAGGGAAAAAATCAAAAGCCCTGACATGACCTTATGAGAATAAAACCCTCCAGAGATGTTCTTGAGTTCATTTTCTGCTGCTCATCTGCTGCTAGACATGCAGCTGATCCTTAAGGGTAGTTTGGTTCCTCAGAAAGAGCCCCTTGGAGAAAGCTAAATTTTTATTTGCAAGTGGAGATATCTTCTGGGTTAGGGATGGAGGCTTGTGTCCACTTTTCTTTTTAACTCCAAGACTCCAGCTAGTGAAGACCCCTGCAGGCCCTCTGAATGTTGCCTCCATATCTGTTGTTTCATATGTGTGTTGATCATGCTGTGCTTAGAAGACCTGTTTCCTTGGTGTTCTCCATTTATCCTTTCTACAAGAAATGTAGGGATGGAGGATGGAGCAGAGACTGAGAGAACTGCCAACTAATAACTGACTCAACACCAGACCTATTCAATGGGCAAGCACCAATCCCTGACACTATTAATGTACTCTATTATGCTTGTAGACAGGAGTATGCTGTCCTCTGAGAGTCTCCACCCAGCAGTTGACTAAGACAGATACAGACACCCACCACCAAGCAGTGGATGGAGCTCCAGGGACTCTTATGCAAGAGTTGGGGCACAATTACAGGCCCTGAGGCGAGTAGCAACGCCACAAGAATGCCATCCCTTCTGGTTCTTCCACCCTTTCTGGCTCCTTTTCTGATGGGTTTCCTGAGCTCTGGGGCCGGGGAAGATTCAGATATGACGGGATGGATACCCTTTCTAGGGCTGGATATTCAAAGATTTCTCACTCTCTGCATGTTGTCTGGCTGTGTTCATCTTATTTTTGAGACTGGGTCTCTGAACCTGGAGCAGAAAGTTTGTGCTGGACTAGCTGGCCAGCAGCAAGCCCCTGAATCTGCCTCTCTGCTTCTCAGCACTGAGGCTACAAAGACCCATCCAGCTGTATGTGTGTGCTTATTATGCAATCTCACATCCTCAGGCTGTGCACCAAGCTGTTTACTCACCATTTCTTCAGCATCCTTAAATATTTGAACATGTATTAGCTATCAGATAATTGATGAATTGTTACCTTCCTAACATTAATACTTTATATCCCTGCTATCTAAAGTTCGTGATTTGTCAGCTCTGATGATGGCCTGGGATTCAATTCTTCTAGCATGAGCTCACGTGGAATGACTGTTCTAATAAAAGCGCATGCTGAGAGCATGTGGGGAGGTTCTCACAGGCTGCATGGTCAATGAAAGAACAGACCTTCTTCAGAGGCCAAATACAGAATAATGACCTTCTTCAGTAAGACTAATGAAAACTCAATATGAAGGACAGTATCCTGCCCACTGTCTCAGTGTGCAGGTGTTTACATGGCTGTCTAAAGACATGAAAGGAAGGGAGGGAAGAAGTGTTAGAGGAACTGGTGCTAATAAAACCCACTCATTTCTTCCTAGCACTACCACATCCCACCCCTAAGAATAGTACACTGAAGTTAAGTTTCAATAGAGCAGTGGGACTGCCCACTACCTGCTTGAACGTCTGCCTTTTCCTGTTTATCTAGCATGCACGTTTTCATATCTTCTCCACTTAGATCCCATCAATTATCATGGAAACAATGACTCTAGTGAGAATGAGAATAGAGACATACATATTTTCAACTGAGACAAAGTGTCACAAATTGCATTCAATTCTCAGAGCTGGGTTTATACCACAGTTGGAGAGCAGCAAAATTAAATCAGAAATTAGAGTGCTGAATTATTCTGGATTCAACTCTAGGAGGCAGGTTGCTGTCTCGGCAGGAGAATCTATGAATCTGAGCAGCAGAAATGATTAGGCAATGAACACCACACTGGGAGAAAATGGATTTGTAGGAGGCAGGGATAAATAAAAGTCTCCCATCCCTTTGCTGCAGATTTCAAATATTCCTTTGGTATTGAGGTGCTGGTACTACTGAATTAAGAATCAGTTAAAACTTACAGAAATAGCACTATTTCAATCATTTATAGACTACCTCTAAGGGAAACTAAAAGACATCTAAGTTGCCTTAGAAATTCACTTATACACACATGCAAGGTGAAAAACTGTTAAACTCAGGGTGCCCAATAATAATTTGAACCTTATACTTTAAGTCATGAAGAGAAATGATGATCAAATACAGAAATACACAATAAGCTGCTAGAAACATCTTACTGCAACTATTAGCCATAATTGGGTTTTGGAAGGAAACAGAAGCTGGATGCAATATAAGTAATTAAAGAACAAGCTTTTGTTAACACTAGCAATCAAGAGGTTGTGATTTTTTTCAGACTCTGAATGCACTGTGGTGCCCTGAAACTAGTCCATTTTAAAATAAATAGTGTGTCATTCCTTCTAACACTAAGGTATAATCTTGGGTAACAAGCAAATTATTTTCTATTCAAACTATTTACTATCCATTTACAGCAAAGAGGAGCACTTTCAGAATTCCAAATTACCACAGAAATCTTATTCTTAATCCTGAGGAGAAAAATCCGTTATGAAAAATCATGATAGCTAAATTACAAGTCCCTAAAGAGTAAATTATTGTAACTATTATTTCAACAGTAAACATATGAATTTTTTTCACTTTAAAATGAACCCATTGTTCTATTTAAGATGCCTATAACATTTTGACTAGGTAAGTTAAAGCAAATACCATATTTGAAATATGATGGCAGGGAACCAAAATTAAAATCATAATGAATATAAAAGAATGATTATAACTGCCACGCCAGATGTTCAGCATTTCTGGATAAATAAACATACTTGTTCTTTGCAAGAGTTCAGAAGTAAAACATGAAAATTACCCCAGGAGATCCACTAAGTAGGACCTGTTAAGAAGTCCTTAATCATGTGCTTTTGAAGTAAAAGTTTAACTCTCAAAAGAATAGCTCTTCCAAGGAAAAGTCAAACCTGCTTATTTCTTTTTAGGTAAAAGGCAGAATAATAAGTCTTTATAATATTCATTTTTCCTTTCTGATTGCTTATTCCATTCTCCACAGACAGTCTAGCTAACCCTACCTCAGGTACTGTTATTCTACATCATAATATTGGCCAAAAGAGCACAATCGTTCTCAATGCAGCCTCATCCGATGATCGTGCTGGAATGCAGGGGACTGGATTCTAGACCAAATCCTTATGTGCAAACCACAACCTCCATCTTAAATTTGTGCCAGAAACAAGACCCTTCCTGGCCCCAAATTAAATTACTTTCTGTAGTAAGCATATTTTAGTCATGTCTAGAATTAGTCTGCTGATCTTGGCTGAGTTCTCCACACTTGGAAGTCACATCTGAAACCCTATGCCAGGCTTGTCTAGTTTTCCTATTCTGACAGAGTGGTATATTAACAAAAACATTCTTGAGTGTGAGGAATGAATCTATAGTGAAGACCTCTGAAGGACCATGAAAGGATGCATTTGCATTGTGTGAGGTAAGAGTGTAGAACACGATTTTCTCTTCAGTGACTTTCTAAGGCAGGACCAGCTGTGAGGCACAGGCCTCACAAGTGGCAAGTCATCCCGGAAAGGATCCTCTCAACCTCTGTCTATACCTAGGAGTGACAGCGGTGGATCCACTGCCCTCTCTGTCCCTTCCCTGCAAGCGGAGAGCCTGCCTTCAGCTAGTGCTCTAACCCAGGGACTTAGGTGAGATCCGTCATTTTCTCTCCAGTGACTTTCTAAGGTGGGACCAGCTGGAAGGCACAGGCCTCACAAGTGGCAGGGCAGCCTGGTCAGGATCCTTTCTACCTCTGACCACACGTAGGAGGAAGAACAGATCCACAGCCCTTTCTGCACCTTTCACTCAAGTGGAGAGCCTGCCTCCACGGTGTGCTCTGACCCCAGGACACAGGACTGACAACTGATCCACAGCCATCTGTGCCTGGGTTTTACCAGAGGAGAGCTGATCTTCCAGAAGTGCTAACACAGGCTAACAGACCCACAGGAGGAACAAGCTCTAGTCAGAGACAGCAAGAACATCTAACACCAGAGATCAACAGATATCGAAAGGCAAATGCAAGAATCCTACCAACAAAAACCAAGACTACTTGGCTTCATCAGAACCTAGTACCCCCACCACAGCAGGTTTGGGATATCCCAAGACACTGGAAAAGCAAGATTTGGATCTAAAATCATATCTCACAATGGTGATAGAGAAATTTAAGAAGAACATGAATAACTCCCTTAAAGAAACACAGGAGAACACAGGTTAAAGAGGTACAAGCCCTTAAAGAGGAAACAAGAAAATCCCTTAAAGAATTACAGGAGATCAGGAGTAAACAAGTAGAAACCCTTAAAGAGGAAACACAAAAATCCCTTAAGGAATTACAGAAAAGCACAAACAAACAGGTGAAGGAATTGAGCAAAATCATCCAGTACCTAAAAATGGAAGTAGAAACCGTTAAGAAATCACAAAGAGCAACAACTCTGGAGTTAAAAATCTTAGGAAAGAAGTCAGGAAACATAGATGCAAGCATCACCAACAGAATACAAGAGATAGAAAAGAGAATCTCAGACACAGAAGATACCATAGAAAACATTGACATAACAGTCAAGGAAAATGCAAAATGCAAAAAGTTCCTGACCGAAAACATCCAGGAAATCCGGAACACAATGAGAAGACCAAACCTCAGGATAATAGGAATAGATGAGAGTGAAGACCTCCAACTTAAAGGGCCAGTAAATATCTTCAACAAAATTATAGAAGAAAACTTTCCTAACCCAAAGAAAGAGATGCCCATGAACATACAAGAAGCCTATAGAACTCCAAATAGACTGGACCAGAAAAGAAATTCCTCCCACCACATAATAGTCAAAACAACAAATGCACAAAACAAAGAAAGAATACTAAAAGCAGTAAGGGAAAAAAGGTCAAATAACATAAAGGCAGGCCTATCAGAATTACACCAGACTTCTCACCAGAGACTATGAAAGCTAGAAGATCCTGAGCAGATGTCATATAGACCCTAAGAGAACACAAATGCCAGACCAGTATACCAGCAAAACTCTAAATTAGCATAGATGGAGAAACCAAAGAATTCCATGACAAAACCAAACTCACACAATATATTTCCACAAATCCAGTCCTTCAAAGGGTAATAAATGGTAAACTCCAACACAAGGAGGAGAACTACATCTCTGAAAAAGCAAAAATGTAATCTTCCAACAAAATTAAAAGATGATAGCCACGTGAACGGAATTCCAACTCTAACAACAAAAATAACAGGAAGCAACAATTACTTTTCCTTAATATCTATTAATATCAATGGACTCAATTCCCCAATAAAAAGACATAGACTATCAGATTGGGTCCAGAAATAGGACCCAACATTTTGTTGCATACAGGAAACCCACCTCGGTGACAAAGACAGACACTACCTCAGAATAAAAGGATGGAAAACAATTTACCAAGCCAATGGTAACTTCAGACCAATTTCCTTTATGAATATTGATGTAAAAATACTCAATAAAATTCTTGCAGACTGAATCAAAAAACACATTAAAATGATCATCCACCATGATCAAGTAGGTTTCATCCCAGGGGTGCAGGGATGGTTCAATATACAGAAATCCATCAACGTAATTCACTACATAAACAAACTCAAAGAAAAAAACCATATGACCATCTCATTAGATGCTGAGAAAGTATTTGACAAAATTCAACATCCCTTCATGATGAAAGTCTTGGAAAGATCAGGAATTCAAGGCCCATACTTAAACATAGTAAAAACAATATACAGGAAACCAGTAGCCAACATCAAACTAAATGGAGAGAAACTTGAAGCAATCCCACTAAAATCAGGGACTAGACAAGGCTGCCCACTATCTCTCTACCTATTTAATATCATACTTGAACTCCTAGCCAGAGCAATTAGGCAACAAAAGGAGATCAAAGGGATATGAATTGGAAACGAAGAAGTCAAATTATCATTATTTGCTGATGATATGATTGTATACTTAAGTGACCCCAAAAATTCCACCAGAGAGCTTCTAAACCTGATAAATAACTTTAGCAAAGTAGCTGGATGTAAAATTAACTCAAGCGAATCAGTGGCCTTCATCTACACAAAGGATAAACAGGCAGAGAATGAAATTAGGGAAACAACACCCTTCACAATAGCTACAAATAATATAAAATACCTCAGTGTAACTCTAACTAAGCAAGTAAAAGTTCTATTTCACAAGAACTTCAAGTCTCTGAAGAAGGAAATTGAAGATCTCAGAAGATGGAAAGATCCCCAATGCTCATGATTAATATAGTAAAAAAAGGCCATCTTGCCGAAGGCAATTTACAGATTCAATGCAATCCCCATCAAAATCCCAACTCAATTCTTCAGACTTAGAAAGAGCAATTTGCACATTCATCTGGAATAACAAAAAAAAAAAAAAAAAAAAAAAACCAAGGTAGCCAAAACTATTCTCAACAATAAAGGAACCTTTTGTGGAATCACCATCCTGGAAATTAAGCTACACTACAGAGCAATTGTGATAAAAAAAAATTGCATGATATGGGTACAGTGACAGGCAGGTAGATCAATGGAACAGAATTGAAGACCAAGAAATTAACCCACACACCTATGGTCACTTGATCTTTGACAAAGGAGCTAAAACCATAAAGTGAAAAAAAGACAGCGTTTTCAACAAATGGTGCTGGCTCAACTGGCAGTTAGCATGTAGAAGAATGCAAATCAATCCATTCCTATTTCCTTGTATAAATCTCAAGTCCAAGTGGATCAGGGACCTCCACATCAAACCACATACACTGAAACTAATAGAAAAGAAAGTGGGGAAGAGCCTAGATCACATAGGCACAGGGGAGATATTCCTGAACAAAACACCAGTAGCTCATGCTTTAAGATTAAGAATTGACAAATGGGACCTCATAAAGTTGCAACGCTTCTGTAAGGCAAAGGACACTGTCAATAGGACAAAAAGGTAACCAACAAATTGGGAAAAGATCTTTACCAATCCTATATTTGATAGAAGGTTAATATCCACTGTATACAAAGAACTTAAGAAGTTAGACTCCAGAGAACCAAATAACCCTATTAAAAAATGGGGTACAAAGTTAAACAAATAATTCTCAACTGATGAATGCAGAATGGCTGAGAAGCACCTAAAAATGTTCAACATCCTTTGCATCAGGGAAATGCAAATCAAAACAACCCTGAGATTACACCTCACACCAATAAGAATGGCTAGGATAAAAAACTCAGGTGACAGCAGATGCTGGTGAGGTTGTGGAGAAAGAGGAACACTCCTTCATTCCTAGTGGGATTGCAAGCTGGTACAATCACTCTGGAAGTCAGTTTGGCAGTTCCTCCTGAAACTGGACATAATTCTACCAGAGGACCCAGCTATACCACTCCTGGGCATATATCCAGAAGTTGCTCCAACATGTAATAAGGACACATGCTCCACCATGTTCATAGCAGCCTTATTTATAATAGCCAGAAACTGGAAACAACCCAGATGTCCCTCAACAGAGGAATGGATACAGAAATTGTGGTACATCTACACAATGGAGTACTACTCAGCTATTAAAAACAACGAATTTATGAAATTCTTAGGGAAATGGATGGGTCTGGAGAATATCATCCTGAGTGAGGTAACCCAATCACAAAAGAACACACATGGTATGTACTCTGTGATAAGTGGTTATTAGCCCAGAAGTTCGGAATACTCGAAGTACAATCCATAAACCACAAGAAACTCAAGAAGAAAGAAAACAAAAATGTGGACACTTCATTCCTTCTTAAAAGGGGGAACAAAATACCCATGGAAGGAGTTGCAGAGACTAACTATGGAGCAGAGACTGAAGGAAGGACATTCCAGCCTCATATAGCTGTCTCCTGAGAGGCTCTGACAATACCCGACTAATACAGAAGTAGAGGTTCACAGACATCCATTGAAGTGAGTACAGGGTCTCCAATGAAGGAGTTAGAGAAAGGACCCAAGGATCTGAAGGGTTTGCATCCCGTTTGGATGAACAACAATGTGAACTAACTAGTACCCTCAGAGCTCCCAGGGACTAAACCACCAACCAAGGCATACACATGGTAGGACTGATTGCTCCCGCAGCATGTGTATAGAAGAGGATGGCCAAGTCAGTCATCAATGGGAGGAGAGGCCCTTGGCTCTGTCAAGGTTTTGTGCCCCAGTGTAGTGGAATACCAGGGCCAGTAAACAGGAGAGGGCAGGGTAGTGAGCAGGGGGAGTGGGGAGGGAACAGGGGTTTGTTCTTGTTGTTCTTTTTTGGGTTTTTTTTTTTT
>JADRCD010230526.1:5420-29232 GCA_019843815.1 Montemys delectorum
TCTCTCTCTCTCTCTCTCTCTCTCTCTCTCTCTCTCTCTCTCTCTCTTTCTCTCTCTCTCTCTGTCTCTGTGTGTGTGTGTGTGTTCAAGGGATCAGCATTTGAGATAGTGGATTAATCTATCGAAGTTCCAAATTGGGAAAAAACAGTGATTAATTTTCTTTTTTCTGGCTTATTAATTTAATATTTTTCTCATTTCTATTCCTCTGGAGTGGGATGCCCATATCCTTCTGTATTTGGGCCTTGACTCTTGAAGCTTTTGGATCTTCAGTCTCATACTGTGTCTTATGACTGGCCTTCCTACCTTGGCATCTTGGATCTGACAACTCAAGGGGCTTCCATGTTTCCAATGACGTGAACCAATTCTCCTCAATCTCCTTTTAAACATGTTTTTCCTTTTACTTTTTTTTTTTATAGTTGTTGTTTTTTGTTTTCAAAAACAGAGTTATTGTCTGTATAACAACCCTGGCTGTCCTGGAACTCACTTTGTAGATCAGGCTGTCCTCAACCTTACAGAGATCTGCCTGCCTCTGCCTCCCGAGTGCTGGGATCAAAGGCATGCGCTACCACCCCTGGCTTTACTTCCCTTATAAATGACTCTAGTTATCCTGTTTCTCTAAAGAACCTCAACTAATGTGTTCACAGAAGGACTTTTTTGTTCTCCCTTATATGGCGGACTGGACAATAAACTTGTAGGGAAGATGAGCCCAGGGTGACGAGTGAAAAGTGTAGGCGAGTCATCACAACTCAGTGTAGATGGAGCAAAATCAGATTCAGGATTAGTGCAAATATGCCTGTGTTTGTGGAGGCAGTTAGAGGAAATCAGAGAGGCAGTTTAGTCTAACCTGCCAAAGACATCTGCAAAAAGATGAGGACTCTGGATTTGATCCTTAGCATGATGAATCGAAGGACACAGGAGTTGAAGAGAAGAGCTTTTTCGTGTGTGTGTGTGTGTGTGTGAGTGTGTGTGTGTGTGTGTGTAAAATCTACATTCAAGTCTTTGTAAAATTGCCTTGGTTGCCAAAGGTCATCTCTTTTGGTCTTCAAGGATACAAAATAAGAATAAAAATGTGACATGTGAAATACATTTCTTTGATAGGATAATTGACCCTAGAGATGGGATACATTGCAGTATGTTGAAAGATACTTTTGGCTTAGCCATGAGCTGTGCCAGCCAGTATTTATTGAATTAATGAGTGTAAAGGGAAAAAGTCTCTGAGGAAGAGTGAGCTTTAAAGACATAGACCCTGAGTGGAAATGATAGTAATGAAATCGATAGCTTCCTGGAAGCTCAATCCAATTATACATCTACCTGTGGAACATCTGCTGTGTGGAGGTGTTGTTCCCAGTTATGCAGGGAGGAGAAGCAAGGTATGAGGACAGGGCTGAACAAGCCCAACCAGGACTCCGAGAAAACAAAGAGTCTAAGAGGAAGCAGCAAGCATTACAGATGTTCAAAGACATGCAACTAGGATGTGGGAGAGGAATCCACACTAGGATAGAGGAGCAGACACTGGGAACAAACAAACATGCCAGGAGATGAAGCTCACAGGTACAGTTTGATTGAAAAGTGGGTGCTGGGAAGGAACTGTCAGAAAGTACATTTGGAAGAACAGGTCTCCTTATTTGTGAGCTTGAATTTAGTGTAGTGTTTGAACAGATGTGTTACAGGTTCTGGCTTGACCTTGTTTAGAAGTTACTGATGTGTTTATAAAATGATAAAGAGATAGGGGTTATGTTCTATGGGGGTGTGGTGAGGTGTCGGAGAAGAGGATAGCTCAGCAGGCCCATGCCAAGGCATCTCTTCCTCCTGAGGGATCAGCCATACGAATATAGTATAGAATAGAGTTTATTCAGGGCATGGAGAGTGGGGGTTAAGAGGGTAGTAGAGGCAGAGAAAGACACAGAAAGGGAGAAAGTAAAGAAGTAGAGTCCAGCAATGACCACATGGAGAGAAGGGGGAAGGGAATGGGGAAGGGAAAAGCCCAAGAGGGCAAGAGAGAAGCAAGAGAGCAAGAGAACAAGAGAGGGAGGAGGGGGCAAGCAGCCCCTTTTATAGTAGGTCAGGCTTACCTGGCTGTTGCCAGGTAACTGTGGGGTGGAGTTTAGATAGAATGATAACAATTATGAAGAACATCAGCATATGCCCTGGACCCCATGAACTGTCTTGTCCTTGGGCTAAAATGCCTATCTGAATGAGATAGCTTTGTAAAGTTATAAAGGTGTATGGAATAAGCCAGTTGTAGTGGTGCACATCTTTAGGCTCACTACTCTGAAGGCAGAGGCAGGGAAATCTCTCAGTTTGAGGCCAGCCTGGTTTATAAGTCAAGTTCCAGGACAGTAAAGGCCACACAGAGAAGTCCTGTCTTGAAACACAAAAACAAAAACAAAAAAGGAAATTAAACAAAATGATATGAACTAATGTTAACAGCTAAGACCTAAAATGTAACCTGGACAACACTTAGCAAAATAATTGACCACCATGCTGTGCCTAGTTAAATTCATGACGCTGTAAAAATGGAAACTAACAGCAGCTGGATAGCTGTGGGTTAGCGCCAAGGTCATCATTTCCAAAGATGGCTGCTGCATCACCATCCACCCCACATTCTTTTCAGTAATGTGGTCTTCCCACCCCTCCCAGCAGTGGGGAATGTAGTTCCCTACTTCTGGAATCTGGGTGGATCCATAGTTGCTTTGATCAACCAGATACAATAGAAATAGCTCCAAGTCGGGCAACTCCTTCAATGATGTGGCAGCTTCATCTCCTGCCATGTAAAACCCTTACTCCTGAGATGACCCACTGAATGCCAAGACACAAAGCAAGAGAAGTCTAAGCCTCAGGGGAGTGGCTCATAGGTTAGCCCAGCTGACAATTCATCCCACATGTCCAGTGGGCAAGATATGACCTTTGTCATCTTAAACTCTCTGTACCTGTGATTATCCTAATGAGACCTACACGGTACAAGGACCATCAAGCATCTGTTGTGGATGGCAAACAGGAGCTTGTGTTAGTCTCACTTGCCTACACAGTACAAGAACCATTAACACTCTGTTGTAGATGGCAAACTGGAGCTTGTGTTACATGCCTGACATGTCCCTCCATGAGCATTTATAGGCAGTTAACTGTGGCAGGAAAAGAGAGAGAGACAGAGAGAGAGAGACAGAGAGAGAGACAGAGAGACACAGAGAGACATACACACACACACAGACAGAGATAGAGACACACAGAAAGGGGGGAGGGAGAGGGGAAAGAGGAGGAGGGAGGAGAGAGAGAGAGAGAGAGAGAGAGAGAGAGAGAGAATTGATTTTTTAAGTGGTATAGCCACTGGTAAATTTTTCCACACTCCTCCAAGAATCTCCAATTAAACTCATTAGTTCACCAAGCTATACTTGGATGGAATAATTTCTTCTTTGGTCTCTCCTAGGTGCCCTATTTGAGGAGAACAGAGCTTGCTCATTTCTTCAAGAAAAGTTTACATAGCACCACTAAAGGGAAACCTGTAGATGACTGAAGTTCTTGCTGACATTAGTTCAGGCTGCAACCTGTTGAGATAGTCTGAACATGAAATACTATGAGCCTAGTCTAGCCATAGAAGGAGGACTAATGACAGCTATGTAGGGTAGTGTGTGTGTGTGTCTGTGTGTGTGTGTGTGTGTGTGTGTGTGTGTTCCTCCTTCTTGATGAGTACTAGGAACACTGAAAGTACATGTGAGAGCTTGAGAGGAGAGACCTGTGCATGGAGGATAAAAATAAGCTGTGGAATAGGAGTGACTGGTTCTGGAGCCACTTCAGGGCAAAGGTCTATGGTTCAGGGATGGGTGTGAACTTAAATATGGATTCTAGCTGTCACAAAAGTCTGATGTTTTCTTGTTCACAAGGTGGGTAGGAAGGAATCTTTACAGACTGGTTATGAAGACTGATTTCCGTGTTCGAGGGAAGGCAATTCACCATTATAGTAGAGTGGAATTTGAGTCCTGATGCAGGTTTTGCTTCTTTTTTTCTGTCTCGTTCTTTTGGGTGCTGGGCAGAGCCAACGTGTGCTTTTTCTGTTAGTTTGGGCTTCCTTACTCTTCCTTTTCTTAAACAAAAAAAAAAAATTAAAAGATGTTTTATTTTATGTGTATGGATATTTTGCCTGCCTGTATTCATGGGCAACACATGCATACCTGTTGCCTGTGGAGACCAGTAGAGGAGGACAACTGGAGTTACAGATGGATGTTAGTTGCTACATGGGTGCTAGGAATTAATCCTGGATCCTTTGCAAGAACAGTCAGTGCTTTTAACCCCTGATTTCTCTCTCCAACCCCTCACTCTTTCTTTAAAGCTCCTCTTCCTGCCATGTGGATGTTTGTCTATGTAGTGACTGAACTCCATGTTGCCTCTCACCTCAACAGTACAACCTTTTCCTGTTCTTTTCTCCATTCTTCTTGTCTGGGCTGCTGCTGAGATGTGTAGCTTGCCTGCCATGGGGTTTTCACTTAAACTCCAAAATCCTTGTCCTCAGCTTCCTATTTTAGTCTGTTCCCAAATTCTTTTGCTAATGAGACCAAGACCCCAAGAGGGAAAGCCAATTTCCTTAGTGTCATCTGGAGACTCAGATGGGACTCTACAATGTCATGATGCCACCAGGATTTGTATGGATGGTTGGATATTTGTGGTTTGTTAGCTTTTCTTAAAAAAAAAAAAATCCTATGCAGACTTATAATGAATGTTTATGCTTGGATTAGTCTCTCACAGTATCTTAATTTCTTTTTCTATTGCTGATAAGACACCGTGACCCAGTCAGTCTATAGAAGAAAGAGTTTATTTGGGGCTCAAAGTTTTACAAGGCTACAGTCGGTGACTATCATGGCCGAGAACAAGGCAGCAGGCAGGCCAGCCTGGCACTGGAGCAGTAGTTGAGAGCTTACATCTTGAGATACAACCACAAGGCAGAGTGAGTTGGCTGGGAATGATAGGGGCCTTTGAAGCCTCAAAGCCCACACCTCCTCCAACAAGGTCATACCTCCTAATCCTCCCAGTCAGTTTCACCAACTGGGGACCAAGTATTCAAACATATGAGCCTAAGGGGGTCATTCTCATTCAAACCACTACACACGGCAACCCCAAAAGCAGATTTTCAGCCACCATCATATGCGCTCTTCTTGGGCCCCTTAATCATCTTTTATATGGATCGATGTCCACATTCTTTCATTCTGTCACTCAATAATTACTTCATGCCAGTCACATACCAAATAATATTTTAGGTCCTGGGGTTCTGAGGACAAACAGCAGTCAGTATTCTGCCTCCAAAGAGCTTGCCTTGAATCTTACCTTGGTGCGGATAGTACGGCATTGCCTGTTTAGAACTGAATTGGGCAGCATGCTGGACCAGTTAACTGTGAACACTTCTGGGCCTAGAGGTCAGATGGAACCTGGTTTCACATCCTGCCTTACCAACTGTGAGATACTGGGAAAGTCGCTCAAGCTTTCTGTGCCTCAGTGTCTTTATCTGAATAGTACTAATGCCAATTCCACGTGCTACAGAGACTCCTCATGCAGAAGAATTGGCACAGAGGTCAAGCAACAATAAACTATGTCATAAAAAGTGCTAGTCATGGGCTGGAGAGACAGTTCAGTGGGTTAAGAGCACCGACTGTTCTTCCAGAGGTCCTGAGTTCAATTCCCAGCAACCACACGGTGGCTCACAACCATCAGTAATGGGATCTGATGCCTTCTTCTGGTATGTCTGAAGAGAGCAATGGTATACTCATATACATAAAATAAATAATTTTTTTTTTAAAAAAAGTGCTAGTCATTACTTTTACATTGTCATGGTTTTGTTTTTGTTTTTCTGACTGGAAATAAGATCCCTAGCTCTCTTTGTGTCTTATAATAGGAGCATGGTCACCACTTCATGCAACAAGGAAAGCGCCAAGGACTTCTTCCTTATACCCTAAGCAAGGGTTGTCCACAGGCCACTATACGTGCATCTCGTCTTTTGGAGTTCTATAGTACAGAGATATTAAGGGTCCTGTCCTAAGAAGTCAGGGAATGCAGCGCTGGCCGTGCATCCTCAAGCACTGAGGGCACATTTTTAGAGTGGAAGTATGACTGAGAGTGAGAGGGCGGTGGGGTTAACTTCCAGTGGCCACTGACATCACTGTGTCAGTGAACGAACAGTAAAAACCTAAGTAGGAATCTGTTATGTGGAACAAATTCCAAGTTTGGCAGCAGTACTTCAGGTAGGCATGACAACACAGTCATCAGGGGTGGGGGTACCTTTTGATCTGAAGCAATGCTGGGAGCTCCATTATATCTACATCCCAGACAGAAAAAAAGGTGATGTCAGTGGAATAGCAGAAGAGCCCCCCTCACACCCCACCCCCACAGCTGCGAGACTTCTCCAGAAACTCTTTCCAAGGCTCCTATCCAAGATATGCTTGTATCTTGCTGTCCACTCTGCAGCTGAAATAATGTGCTCCACTAGATAATAATCCCCCCCCTCCCCATAGGCCCTCCTCATTCTCGGAGGACTGGACTGAAGCCTGATGACACTCATGCTTCAGGGCTATGGTGAAGCTCCGTGTGGGCTGATCTTTGCCCCACACATTCCTTTGAAGTCAAAACCCATCCGACTTAATAGAAAGTGTCTGAAGTATTAATTGTCATGGCACTTTGAGTCTTGAAAGTATACATTTTTTTTCTCATGAATGAAAAAAATCATGAATATTTAAACTGTCTTTGTCTGGTGCTCCTAGCTTTCTGATCCCTCCACTCTCCCACCTCATTCCGAACCTGAATTCTTAGATTAATTTTTAATAGTGACAGTTCAGGAAGGAACAGCTGTGTTTTGATGAAGTTGCGCTCTTCCTGCCGTGAGTTACCTCATGCCTCACCTCTGGGATCTCAGATGAGGCTTGCTCTGTGTCTTTTTAGATGAACCCAGGACTTAAAGAGTTTTGTTCCTGACTAAATCAGCCACTTAGTTAAGATCTAATTTGAATTTATAGAAACTTATTCCCAAGGGGAGTTCCGAAGATAATTTATAATATCTGGCACAGTTATAAATAAATAGGTTAGGTTAGGGCTAACTTGCTGGACAGATTTTCCCCCCCCTCCAGTGACGTATACTGGAGCAAGCACAGTAGGATCTCCCCTTCAGACTAATGCTGTGTTGAAGTGTAATGAGTATTTGTCAGACATGTTGAGACCCACCATTTGGAGAGACAATAGCTTTGAGTGTGATTGTGATTAAGTACTGTCATTTTATTTGTTATTTATTTGCTGTTGTTGGAACACAGGAATTCATACATGTTAGGCAAGGGTTCCACCAAAGTACTTCATCTCTATCACCAGCATGGTAATGGTAATCTTCCTTGTTGTTCGGTTTACAGTCTCACTATGTAGCTCAGGCTAACGTAGAATTCATTACCTTGGTGTGTCAGCCAGCCTGAAATTAGAGGTGTATTGTTGGGTGCAAGCATCCTCTGCTGCCACTTGTTGGGCACAGGTCGTGGGGAAATAAAGGGGTCTTGTGTTTGCTAGGGGCTAGTGCCACTGGGCGAGGTGGGATGCAGGAGTTGACCTGTGCGCATCCCCACAGAAACACCGGCCGGCCGGGCATAGGACTGTGAGAAGCCATGGGATCCTGCTCCTAGGGGTGAGGAAAGGGCACAGACTGGGGTCCCCACTCTGACTCTTTGGCACCACAGACCACTGGGTACTGCGGAAGAGCCGGTTATGGGGGTCTCTGGGCCGCATGGAGGCTCTCACTCTTGGACATCCCAGATACTTCGTGGAAGAGCTGAGAAAGGAACTTCGGGCAGACTCTGGCCCTGGGCGAAGAGAGAAGGGTAGGGGGAGAGCTCTGACAGGTTACCTTGTGGAGGAGAGAGTCTGGTTAGCTCAGGCAGCTAGCTGGGAGGCCTCCTCCATTGCTCCAGAATGGCGGATCCTAATGAGCAAAGATGGTCCATGGTTTTAAGGCGTTTATTGCAGAAAGGCAGAGAGAGAGAGAGAGAGAGAGAGAGAGAGAGAGAGAGAGAGAGAGAGAGAGAGAGAGAGAGAGAGAGAGAGAGGGGAGAAGGGCTAGCGGGTAAGAGAGGCAAGAGCTTAAGAGAGAGAGGAGGGGCCAAGCAGCCCCTTTTATAGTGGGCTGGGCTACCTTGCTAATGCCAGGAAACTGTGGGGGTGGAGTCCAGCCAGAATACCAGGAGCTTGGGGTATTGCCCTATGTGATTGATGGCCACAGGATTATGGAGTTGAGGGCTCATGGTGTCAGGAAAATTCTGCTGTCCCTTGTAGAATTTTCTACTAGGTTTCTGGAGTAAACCTCACTTAACCAGAACACAGACTGCCTTGCACTATCCAACAGTGTATCATACCTAGTTCCTGGTGAAGGACTATTTTAAACACAGTTTCTGACATTTTTATACTGCTTCTGATATAATGTGAACTGTACAAATATGTTGGCAATTCAAGGGAACCATAGTTGTCTAAAACAATAAAATTTCCTAGCTGTTTTCCCAAATGTCCAAATACCACTAAGGAAATGGACAGAATCTATACTAACAGGTACAATGCCCACTGTGGATAGATTTTCCTATTTTCTTTGATCAGTTTGCCCAGGAGTTCTCTTTAAACTCATTTAATGAGCTAGGCATTACAAATTTGAGGCCAACCTATGGTACCCAGTAGTTTAAACCCAGTTGAATCATATCGAAAGGCTGTCTTCTAGGACAAAGTATGCCAATGAGATAACCATAAGAATCCAAAGCAATCTGCTTAGGACACAATTTCTAGCAACAAAAATGTAGACAAAGCCTCATATGCAAAACAGGTCCCACTATCTGGGTTCTGGGCTCTGATCCATCACTAACGGTTCTGACTTCTCACTTCATCTCCCCAGATCTTTTTCCCACCTGTGCAAGGTCCCTTCCCACTTCATTAAGACTTTGAAGACTGGAGTCTGTGAAATCCCCCTGGGAGCCACCATTCCTTCCTGGTGATGTCACACAGGAAGGATGGATGTTGCTCCAGATGATGATTTCATTTCTGGTGTGGTCACGTGAACCAATGTTTAACATTCAAGTCAGGTGTCTTAAGCCTAGAGTTATAGAGACAACCACTGTGTAGTAAACTGTACAAAATAGAGTTCTAAAATCTAAGCAGAGAAAAGAAGCTGTGGGATAAAAAATAACAGGAAATTAATAACATTGATCTTATTTTTTTTAATGGAACTTCTGCTTGAGAGAGGCAAGATTTTCAATTTCTAATTCTTTTTGCAAGTCATCAACATAGATTTAATACTCACCTTGTGAGTGTTTTTTTTTGTGTTTTTTTTTTTTTTTGTTTTTGTTTTTTGTTTAGCTTAGTTTTATTTGTTTTTAATGAGAAGGCAAATGGAGCTGAAGTCTTTCCAGATTAAAACTAAATGTCTTTGAGTTTTGGACTGGCACAGTTTCAGCCCAGTTTGTTATAGTTAGAGAAGGGATAGTTGAAACCTGTACTGGCTAGTTTTGTATGTCAACTTGACACAGGCTGCAGTTATCACAGAGAAGGGAGTTTTAGTTGAGGAAGTGCCTCCATGAGATCCAGCTGTGGGGCATTTTCTCAATTAGTGACCAAGGAGTTAGGGCCCCTTGTGGGTGGTGCCATCTCTGGGCTAGAAGTCTTGAATTCTATAAGAGAGCAGGCTGAGCAAGCCAGGAGAAACAAGCCAGTAAGGAACATCCCTCCATGGCCTCTGCATCAGCTCCTGCTTCCTGACCTGCTTGAGTTCCAGTCCTGACTTCCTCTGGTGATCAACAGCAACGTGGAAGTAAGCCAAATAAACCCTTTCCTCCCCAACTTGCTTCGTGGCCATGATGTTTGTGCAGGAATAGAAACCTTGACTAAGACAAAACCTCTATTTCTTTTGTTTTGTTGTTGTTGTTTGTTTGTTTGTTTGTTTGAGACAGGGTTTCTCTGTGTAGCCTTGGCTGTACTGTTACAGAGACCTGTCTGCCTCTGCCTCTGAGCCTTGGGATTAAAGGGGTGTGGCACCAGTGCCAGGCAGCCTATGTCTATATTTTGCAAGAGGGTCTGTAAATGTGGCTTCCTTAAAGCTACCCAGCTGTAGAAAAGCATCACGTTTAGTGGGAGATTATGGGCACACCTCCCCCTACTGGGCACCATGTACTACTGTAGTTTGTAGTTGGTCTGTGGTGACCATGGTAGGTGGAAATTACTTAGATGTGTGTGAAAGGGGGCTTCATGTGGAGATGAGAGGACAGCTTGTGGGAGTTAGTTTCCTCCTTTCACCATATGGGTCCCAGAAATCCAGCTCGGGTCATCAGACTTGATGACAAGCACCTTCATCTCCTGAGATAAACTCACTGGCTTAGAGTTCTAATTCTTGTTAAGTAGTTGGGAGATTCAGGTTTTGATGCTATATGTCACTCACAAAACAGCTGGCAAGCTAATAAAGATTTTCTACTGGCTCAAACCCATGTCAAGCAGTCTTCTCTGGTGGACACCCCACAACAGAAAGTGCTGTATTGTATAAAGTAAAAACTGGAAAGCCAGAGAGATTGTTCCCTAAAGTGATCTATGCCAAGAATAACAGAAGATTCTATGGGAAAGGCAAGTTTGAACTGGACAGGGATGATGTACTGTAGACAGAAGCAACAAAGGCTATTCAGAGGCTACCAATATTTTTGTGTTTGTCACATCATATGTGGAATACATGCAGTCTTACAAAGTAACAACTTAGAATATATACATATATATGTGTGTATATATGTGTATATATATATACTTCTCTCTATATGTATATATAATACACACACACATATATACTTCTCTCTATATATGAATATGCTGAGAGTATATAGTTTATATATGTATTTGTATATATGCCTGTTCACAGCAGGGAGAGTGGGAGGGAGGAAAGGAAGGAGGGAGGGAAGGAAGGAGGGACAGAGGGAGGAAGATAGGTAGGAGCCTGTGGGTTAGTGTCAGAGTTCCAATTCACTTTGCGCATTGTGTTCAGTACAGACAAGCAGCCCTGAAACCACAGATTGGAAACATAAGTAAAATGTTCACCACTGATCTCACTCAAGCAAGGATTTTGATTGTGGTTTATCCAGGAGAAGTGTGGTAATTTCCGTTCCTGGTTTAAAAGCCAGGCTGAGGTTACCTGTAGTAAGGTTTTCAGCATTTCCAAAGCTACCCAGGAGTCCTTCCCTCTAAAACAGTTAGAGCTCCAGGGCACCATCTGCCTTTGAATAGGTCAAAATTTCCATAAAAGTGAATGCAGCACCAAGAAGAAGATCTGTGCCCTGTGAGAACAAGTAGCTGCTCACTCCATTTCCACCGCGGATTTTTTTTTTTTTTTCATTTCTCCCTTCCCTTTCCTCTCTCTAAACCCTCCCTATACTCCTCATTGTTTTAATCCATGGCCTCTTTTTTTTTTTTTCCATAAATTACTGTTACATACAAATACGTACATCCATATATGTTCTTAAATATAGCTTGCTGGGTGTGTTTAATGTTTCTTGTATGAATGTTTTCAAGGATGGTTGTTTGGTTTGGACTGACCAATTGATGAGCTCTTCCTTAGGGAAGGCTCTAGCTCGCTCGGCGTTCGTTGATTGCCTTAAGTTCTCTGTGCAGGATTGAGGTCCACTGTCTCGCCCTCCCATGCACTTTGACCATGTTGTCTGCTGTCCGTGTTCAACTGGTGTTTAGGCATCATGTTATTTACTAGCATCTGACATTGCTATGAGACATAGCCTCACAGCAAAGTCCACCCACCCCCTTTTCATCATCCCCCACTGAGCTTTAGGTGTGGGAGTTAGTCTGTATATGTATCCATTGTGATTGGGTTTCACAACTCCCATTTTGATTAGCTATAGTTTCTGTAATGGTCTCTGGTGCAAAGAGAAGTTTCCTTGATGAAGGGTGAGGTCCCACACTTACCTGTGGGTATAAGGACAAATGTACTTAGAGCATAATATTGAAAAAGAGTTACCAGGAAATGTATGTGAACCCCCAAAAGACCACCAAGGAGCCAATCTGCTGCATTAGCATTGGGGTCTCCTTATTCAAGCTCAAGCTTGGGCTCTACTCTAACCCTGACATAGCAGGAAGGTGGAGTCCTGCACCTAGTTTCAGACAAGCATTTATAGAGGCAAGACGGGGTATCTAGCCTGGTACACATCTAATGGGGGAGGGATTATGGCCTTTAAGATAATTGGCTGGTGCTGGGAACCAACCATAAACTTGTCTTCTGTTTTCCTCCAGATTGGTGGTTGTTCGGAAGTGACGCGTCAAGTGCAGGCTTGTAATCTGGGCATGCAGATTTGTTGGGGAATAACCTAGAAATTGGTGTTATATGTAGGTCTTGTTGGGGGGTAAGCTGGAAACTTGTGTTAGGTACTGGCCTATTAGTTAACTTAAGACCAACCTTAGGTCAGGTTCTCTAAGATGGAATCTGAACCCAAAAGATCTGGTCTCTCAGATATCCCTTTCCTGTTCCTGATTTCTGTGAGATTGCTTCAAGCTTTTCCCCTTCTAGGGTGATGCCAACGGCGGGTTTCTCATACTTTTTTGTATGGGTTTCTCATGCTTTTATTGTGTTGAGGTATGTTCCCTCTAGCCCTATATTCTCTAGGATTTTTATTATGAAGGAATGTTGAATTTTGTCAAAGTCTCTTTTTGTATCTACTGAGAAAATCAGATGATTTTTTTTTTTTGGTCTTTATTTATGTGGTTTATTATCATTAACTTGGATATGCTGAGCCATGCTTTCATTTCAGGGATAAAGCCATTTCAGGGATACATAAATTTCATGTATTCTGTTGCCTCACTTCAGAGAGAGAAAAGGCCTCTGTTGAATACCCACAAGAAGGCCCTTGTTTCTGCCCACTGTAGCCATTCCATTACTTTTGTGTTGACAACCACATATTTAGACTGTGTTTTTTTTTTCTTTCCCATTCTTTTCTTTCTCCAGAATATACATTTATATAGATTTGTCTTTGAACTTGCTAGCAGATGAATGTTGAGTCTCTGTCACATGTCTGTACTCTCTGTTCTTGTGGGTTCAAGTTGTTGTCTGGGGTTATTGTGTTTTTGAACTTTAAAGTGGTATAACTTTACTTTTTTTCTTTACTTTTTCTTTAATGTTCAAGAGTTTGCCTACATTACATACATGCACTTTGTGTATACCTGGTCTCCAACAAGGTCAGAAGATTCCATTAGATGCCTCAGAACTGGATTTTCAGATGTTTGTGAACCACTATGTGTGTTCTGGCAATAGAACCTGAGCCCTCTGAAAGAGCATCAAGTGCTCTTAACTGCTGAGCCATTTGTCCAGCCTGTGTTTCTTTTCTGACCCTCTCTTGGATGATAGTCCTATTTGATGACATATTGTCACCCTAGCCTCCATTACATGTTTAGGCATAATTTCTTCTAATTCTCTGAACATACTTGTAATGTTTTAAAAATCTTTGTCCATGGTGTGTGACATCTGGTTCCTGTTACAGGTAGTCTCTATTACTTGCTATTTTACTTCGCACAGTACTACTTTTTCTTTTTTAAAGATTTATTTTATTTATTTTATGCGTATGAGTACACTGTAGCTGTACAGATGGTCATGAGCCATCATGTGTATAGGTGCTGGGAATTGAACTCAGGACCTCTGCTGGCCCTGCTTACTCTGTCCCCACTTGCTCCCACGTAATTCACTGTAGTTGTCTTCAGATGCACCAGAAGAGGGCGTCAGATCTCATTACAGGTGGTTGTGAGCCACCATGTGGTTGCTGGGATCCGAACTCAGGACCTTTGGAAGAGTAGTCAGTGCTCTTACCCGCTGAGCCATCTCGCCAACCCCACTACTTTTTCTTTTTTAAGAAATACGTGATAAGTGTTTTAGTTAAGGTTTTATTGCTGTGAACAGACAGCATGACCAAGACAATATTGGGGCTGGTTTACAGGTTCAGAGGTTCAGTTCATTATTATCAAGGCAGGAGCATGGCAGCATCCAGGCAGGCATGGTGCATGAGGAGCTGAATTCCACCTTTTGTTACTAAGGCAGCTAGGAGAAGACCAGCTTCCAGGCAGCTTGGATGAGAGCCTTAAAGCCCATGCCCACAATGACATACTTCCTCCAAAAAGGGCACACCTACTCCAACAAGACCACTCCTCCTAACAGTATCACTCCCTCGGCAAAATATATTCAAACCATCACAATTAGGCTGCGAGAAAGCTTGAGGAGGGGTTTTAGATAGTATTGCAGTTCATTTACTCATGGAAACTGATTTCTTTCTTTTTCTTTTGTCTGTTTTTAATTGTTAATAGTTTCAAGATAGGGTTTCTTTGTGTAGCCCTGACTGGCCTTGAACTAGGTCTGTAGATAAGAATAGTCTTGAACTCACAGAGATTCACCTGCCTCTGCCTTCCAAGTGTTGAGATTAAAGATATGTATCACCATCACCTAGCTGAAGTTGATTTTTTAAAAAGATTTACTTATTTAATGTATATGAGTATACTGTAGATGTCTTCAGACACACCAGAAGAGGATATCAGATACCACTGCAGATGGTTGAGCTACCGCATGGTGCTATGAATTGAACTCAGGAATTCTGGAAGAGCAACCAATACTTTTAACCACTGAGCCATCTCTCCAGCCCCTGGAGTTGATTTCTTTTGAGAGGATTTCTGCAGTTTTTACTTATGAGTATACAATCAAAAACTAAACCAAACAGGGCTCTTATGTTATGCTTTGCTGTTTCTTTGTGCGTCACGTTATTATATCTTGTAGGAATTTTGGAAGTTGGAAGTTGATTCTTTTGACCTCTGGCCTTACAGGTATCTCCTTGTTTATTTCTTTGCATCTTGGCTGGATAGTTTTAACAAGGTCTACCTTCCTGGCGGTGAAAGCCTCTGGTATAAAAGGCTATATCCTTGGGTGTGTGCACAGCCACCTTGTTTTAACAGGTGTAGGTTCTTCAGATCATTCACCAGGGCTGTCTTTCTCTGCTAACATCATACACAGTTGTTAGATTCTACCGTTAGAGCCAGTTGCTCTAATTTTTTGAAAATGACTTGAGTCATAAATTGTTCTGATGTCATCCAGTTGTGTGCAGGCCCCTTTTGAGGAATACCTTTATAATATTTATTATTTTTATGTGTATGTTTGTGTGTACCTGTGTGAGTTTATGTGCACTACAGGCATGCGGCAGCCTGTAGAGGCCCAGAAGAGAGTATCAGATCTCTGAAGCCAGAGTTACATGTGGTTGTGATCCAGCATGTGGGTGACCTCTGTCGGAGCTGCAGTACCCTACAGTGAGCCATTTCAACAGATCTTTGACGGGTACTTAAAAATTATTTATTTTTAATGTATATGAATGCTTGCCTTTGTATATGTATGTACACTATATGTGTGCTTGGTGCCTTCAGAGGCCAGAAAGGGGCTTTAGATCACTGGAACTAGAGTTACAGACAATTATGAGTGGCTCTGTGGATAATGGTAACCGAATCTGGATCCTCTGCAAGAGCAACAAGTGCTCTTAACCACTGAACATCTCTCCAGCTCCAAGGAGAACTTTTTAAGGCCAACTTTAGAAATTTGTTCCAGACTCCAACAGTGATGTTATTAGCTATAATTTCCCCCAGTTATCTCTGGAAAACTGGGTGTTTTGTGGCTTAGCTTTTCTGTCTCATGAAATTATAAGTCAGTTCTTAACTGCCTACCACCAAGATCTCTCCTCTGATTGAGAGCACCCTTAAGTTGAACTGTTCCACACTGTTTAAAATAAAATCAGTTCTCTTGGAGAACTACCCAAGGTTCCTGATTTAGTGTCTATTCCTCCTCCTTGGCAAAATCTCAGAGCCATTGCCAAAAGTAGATGTGCTTCACTCTGAGTGATATCATACCAGGGTCTGGCTGGGGAACCAGCTTTTATTGATGTAGGCTGCTGGCCAGCTAGAGAGAGTGCAAAGAGAACTGCTACACTTTCAGTCTGACCTGCTTAGGAGGGTGCCTCTGCCCCATGAGTGGGCTTGGTGAGGGAAAGAGCCCCTGGCTTCTCTGCATGCTCACTTGGAATTCATCCTTGACACCACACCCGGGACTAGGATGAGTTTTGGCAACCTTGCTCTGCCAGGGAGATCCTGGAGCCTTTGCTTGGGAGCTGAGGTGAGAGCAAGCTCCATTTTCTTGGCCATGCCCATCTGAAACAGAACTCCTTCCATGCTGAGCTGGGAAGAGGGAGCAGATGGTAGAGTAAGAACCACTCATTCTTGCTGTGTTCACTAGGATTTATTTGATACACTGGATATGTAGTTCTTTATTTGCTTAGGATGCTATCCAGAAATAATAATAATAAACATTATTAATAATTATTATTAGTGCTGAGGATCAAACTTATGACCTCACAGAGACTAGGCAAAGTAGCCTGCCTTTAAACAATCTCCCAAACCCATTCCTAAGATTTGGAATGAAATTTTAAAAAATTGAATTTTACCAGCTGTGGCTGCACTGACGAGTGGCTACACAGAAATTTTATCATTTGCTCCTTTATCTATTATTACTAATTTATTTATTATTACATACAAGGCATCCTCAGCCATGTATGTAAATGCTAGACAACTATAGTTAAGCCTATCTCTGTGGTGTTCATTCTATCGTTCTGTAAACTCTGAGGTGGCACTACTATTGCATAGTTAAATTTTGCATTGATTTATGTCAAATCATTGTGATTAAGACAATCACATGTATGAAGAATTATGTAACAATTATGAAGCAAGTGTAAATCTTACACCTACAGGCTTATGCAGAATCCATTATAGCAATAGTAATTATAGACATTTTTATAACATTTTAGCTTCTATGAAGATAAACAACTCGAGGAAAAATGGAAATTTTATTTCAGGATTATTATATCTGCATATTCAGCATGTTTTTTTTGTTTGTTTTTGTTTTTGTTTTTGTTTTTTTAATGGTGTTTTGAGACAAGGTCTCTCTATGTAAGTCCCTGGTTCCCCTGGGACTTAACTTTATGTAGACCAGGCTGGACTCAAATTTACAGAGATCTTCTAGTTTCTGACTCCCAAGTGCCGGGATTTAATGTGTGCTCTACTGTTCCTGGCTTTTACATTTTTTTGTGTATGTTCATGATCTACTTTTGATCACTTCTAAAATAATTTATCAGATTTTTTAAAAAATGATGAATACTAAGACATTGTTCATATTTACATAAAGATTTAGAAATTACTACAGAAGTGGCTTCTGGTGTTGTTAGAAGGTAGCAACGTAAGATGATATTAACATAACTGGAAACAGAGCTGATGGACTCTCATCTTCGAGGAAGTGAGTTTATGATCTTAGATGTTGTAAAGTGAGGGTGGAGAAGTGGAATTTAGTATTTTGTGAATTCTCTAATCCAGGCCACACCTGATGTCTGCCTTTATCTCATGACACACAGGAGCACCTTGTCCTGTGGATACTTCTTTTGGGTATCCATATGCTGCCTTCTCATAATTCCAAATGAATCAACTAGTGGGTTTTTGGCTACTATAAACACTCCATCTGATACACTGATGTATAAACAATTAGGTTTACTAATACATCTCATTTTATGAGAGGTGTAGAGGCAAGTAGTTCCAGAGTAGGCTAATGAAAGAACATCGGGAAGCTTTTCTGCCCTCAACCTGATCTCCTAAGTATCATTTCTTCACAAAATGAAATCTAAAATACAAGTTGAGAATAGAGGGAGTTTTCTTTTTAATCTAAGATGTTTTAACTCACTCAGACTCTTTTTTCCTTTTTCATTCTTTCATTTAATTTTTTCCTTTTTTAAAATTAGATATTCTTTATTTACATTTCAAATGCTCTCTCCTTTCCTGGTTTCCCCTCCAAAAAAACCCCTATTCCCTCCCCTTCCCCCTGCTCACCAACCCACCCTCTCCCTCTTCCTAGCCTTGGCATTCCCCTACACTGGGGTAGAGAGCCTTCACAGGACAGAACATTCCTCTTCTGTGTCAATGGCCAGGATAGGGTCACCTGCCACATGTAAACCAATCACTGTCAAAGCTGGATAAGAATACCATGTCGGGCTTGACTTTAGGTAGAGAAGTACATGTACCTGAGTCTGGCACACAATTGCCTCTTACCTTGAAAAAACAAAACAAAACACCCCCAAACTCCATTGGGACTCCATGTTGGAAACAGGAGTTGTAGGGACAGTCAACACAGAGGCTTAATATAAAGCAGAAAATCAAATCTCATCATCAACTATTTTTAGTGTTGCTTCTACACTGTCATAATGGGCTTTAGATGTCACCTTGACACAATCCCAGAGTCACCTTGGAAGAGGTGAAGAATTCCTTTCATCAGGCTGGCCTGTGCTAATGTCTGTGAGGCATTTTTGTTAATAGTTTTATGATATAGGAGGGGCTCAGTTCACAGTGAGCAATCTGTACAAGGAGAGTAGCCAAGCAAGCCAGGGGGAGCAATCAAGTAATCAGTCTTTCTCCAAGGTCTCTGCTCTGGTTCCTGCCTCCAGGCTCCTGACTTTTTGTCTTAGTCAACGTTCTACTTCAGTGAAGAGATATGATGACCATGGCACCTTTTACAAAGGAATGCATTTAACTCAGATTTGCATACATTCAGAAGTTTTAGTCCATTATCATCATGGTGGGAGAAATGGTGTTGTGCAGTCAGATGTGGTCCTGGAGAAGGAGCTGAGGGTTCTACAACTGGATTGGCAGGCAGCAGAGGGGTGGGGGGAGAGGAGAGAGAGAGAGAGAGAGAGAGAGAGAGAGAGAGAAAGAGAGACTGGACCAGACTTGAGTATTTAAAAAAAAAAAGACCTCAAAGCCCACCAACCTCCAACAAGGCCATACCTTTTTCAACAAGGCCACGCCTCCTAATCCCTGTCGAGTAGTGTCACTCCCTAGTAACCAAATATTCAAACACATTAACCTATAGGCACTGTTCCTATCTAAAACACGGCACTTTAGTTCCTTCCCTGACATGCCTCAGTGATGAACTGTGCCTAGAAGTGTAAGGTGAAGCGAGCCCTTTCCTTTCCAAGTTGATTTTGTCATGATGTTTATCACAGAAACAGAATGCAAACTGGAACACATGCTAAAGTACAGGTACATTTGTTTGTTTGTTTGTTTGTTTGGCTGGCTGGTTGGGTTTTGCTCTTGTTTTATTTTGAGGCATGGTTCACTCTGCAGCCCAAGCTGACTTTGCACTCCATCAAGAGACTCCTCTAACAGCCTTTGGAGTGTTGGGATATATAGGCATGAGCCACTAACTCCATTGGCTTTTGTTCCTTTGTTTGTTCTGTTTTTAACTCAGAGATCTGTTTTATATGCTACTTAAGTACATAGTTGCTTTTAGTTTACTCCCAACCACTCAGTCTTTGCCATGACAACTTTAGAACATTCCTATCATGCTACAAGAGACCCCTATATAAGTTACGGTAATTCCTTCTATCCTACTTCCTACCCCTTACTAATTTATACAACTACTAATCTACTTTCTGTATCTTTAGGTATCTTTCTGTATCTTTAGACATGTCACATAAGCAGGATCACAGAGTCTGTGATCATTTGGAACAGTAACTTAGAGTGGTTTTAAAGCTTATTCGTCCTCTAATGCACATCACAGTTATATCCATTTTAAAATTTCTGAATAATATCCCATTGAGAAAATCTCACATTTTTGGATCCATTTCTGAGCAGATAGACACTTAAGTGGCTTCCACATTATGAATGGCCATTTTGAATACTCCTGCTAAAGATGTTTGTGTACAAGTTCCTGAGTGTGTTTTCATTTTTCTAGGTTACATTCCTTGGACTTCCCTAACTCTGTGTCTGGTATGTTTAGGGACCACTTCACTGTTTTCCAAGGTCCTGCATGGTTTTACATTTCAATGATAACAAACTGTGTGATTCTGGTTAGGTATGTGTCCAGAACCAGAAAGCCACAGACACAGAAAGTGGATTAATACGTATATGGAGTCGGTGGGGGTAGGAAATAGAAAGAAGGGAGCCCTCTTCTGCACCCAGTCACACCCACTTGTTATTGCCCGTCTGTTTTGTTCTGAGTTATCTCAGAATGGGAAGTAATGGCTCATTATGTGCCACGCAGACCTTGCATGACAGAAGTATTTGAGGTGAAAACTTCAAGGAAAGTCAGTCTCCTGCCCCAGCATTGTCGCCTGGTACCCCTAACTCAGAGGTAGCCCAGATATGTCCTTGTACTCATGTTGCTAAGTGTCCACCAAGATATGGTTTATTAATGGCTAGACAAAATTGCACATGGCTCTCTGACCTTTACCAATGTTCCAACATCTTAGCCAAACCCTGGTTTGGAATGTTACCTACCCAGACTAATTGCCTCTGGCATTGTTAGGGAAATAAGGAAGGGAATAGGGCATTGAAGCTCACAGAATGGGAGACTTATCCCAGGGCAAGGTCAAGTAGAATCCTCATTTTCAGTCAAGTACTGCAGCTGAACCACTCCTAGGAATTGGTAAAAGACTGTCTCTACTAGCCTAAAACATTAGCATAGTGGGCGTTTTACCTAGGATGGGCCTTGAGCCAAATGTGTGTGTGAGAGACAGTGTGGAGCAGTCAGCATTCCAGATAGAGGAGTCTGCATTGAGCATTCAGACTTGCTCTCACTCTGACTAGAACTAGAACTTAGGTGGACTAAGACTTAGATTCATGCAGTCTGCATCCCCCTGGGCCCAGAGTGCTTGGGCCGGGGGAGTGGGGGGTTGGGGGGGTGGGGGTGGGGGTGCAGCACCAGTCGAGATTCAAGAGATTGAGCAGTCGAGCATTCAACATTCTAGAGTAAGCATTTGAGATTCGAGATTCGAGCCTCCATCCTCCTGGCTGGCTCACCTGCAGCCCATAGGACTCCGGCCGGCCAGCCCGAGCGTGCTCGGAGCCTGGGGGTGCTGCATCAGTCCAGAGGAGATGGCTGCTGTTTTTACACCCAGTGTATTTTAAATGGCCTCAGATGCACTTCAACTGCTGAGCTGCCAGATTTTTTATTTCTCTTTTGCAATGATTGTAAGAGTCTCATGCCATTTTTAAGAAATACATTCAGATCCTACATTCCTTGTGTTGAGTCTGTCTGTCCGACCCAGCCGAATCCTGAGCCCACCTGGTCAGGACCCATTGTCCCAGGGAACACGGGGTCCCCACAAGAAACCCCGCTCCGTGGCAATTATGGTTTTTTCTTATATCCCCCTTATAAGCAATGATTTTTGGTCATCAGTTTTACATATTCATTGGTGGTTTACATATTTTTTTGGAGAAATATCAATTCAGTCACATTTCTTGATAAATTGGCATTTATTTCTTCACATTATTAATTTCTAAGTGGTTCCAATATTCTAGCTACAAGTCCTTTGTCATATATAGGGTTTGCAAGTATATCCTTGCGTCATCCATATGCTTTTGGTTTCTACTGAACCACAAATATCTTAAATTTTAGTTTATTTTTAAAGTTTTTTTTAAATGTGCATTGTTTAATTCAGTTTCCCATTGTGTTTTCTTTTTGGGAATTTTAGAATTTTACCTGTTTGTGTTTAGAAATGTTTTATTTTGAATTATTATTATTATTATTATTATTATTATTTTGTGTGAGGTAAAAACTCAATTTTCTACTTCCTTTTTAGATGTGGGTAATTTTCTTAGAAGGATTTGTGAAAAAATATTTTTCCTCCCATTGAATAGTTTTAGAATCTTAAGAAATTAATCACAAATGTAATGGGTATTTCTGTATTTCAGCTCCATCTGATCAACCCGTGTGTTTGTATCAGCATCACAGTATGGTGCTCACAGCAGTTCGTCACAAGTATCCAAATGTGTCCCCCAACTTTTTTCTTTGCCAATCATGTGTGGCTGCTTCAGGCTTTTGTATTTCCATTGGGATTTTAGGATCTGTTTGTCACTTTCTGCAAACAATTCCAGCTAGAATTTTCATTTGGAACCCATTGAATTTGCAGATCAATTTTTTGGGGAAGAATTACTATCCTAACAGCTCCTGATCAGGATGTCTTTCTTTAATTTATGTTAATAGTATTTTATTGTCAAATTTAGAAATTTTTTGTCGTGTGTGTGCCTCTGTGCTTGTGTGTGTGTGTGTGTGTGTGTGTGTGTGTGTGTGTGTGAGAGAGAGAGAGAGAGAGAGAGAGAGAGAGAGAGAGAGAGAGAAAAAGTAATTTCTAAGGGCTTTATTTTTCTATAGTCTATTTTTCTTTATATTAGATTGATATTTACTATTGTATAGACAGTAGCTTGATTTTTACATATTGATCTCCTTCCTGACTCATCTTCTATCTAAAAGGTGAACTCATTTAGCCATTCTAGTAGATTTTTTAAAAAATGTTATTTTTTTTTTTATGTGTGTTGGTATTTGATCTGCATGTATGTCTGTGTACTATGTGGACACCAGAAGAGGGAATCAGACCTCCTAAAACTGAAGTTATGGATGGTTGTAAGCCACTATATGGATACTGGGAATTGAACCTAGGCCTTGTGGAAGAGTAGCTAGTTCTTTTAACCTCTTAGCCATCTCTCCAGCTCTAAATTATTTATCATATGTCTGTCTATTATCTCTCTTTCTCTCAACTATCTATCTAATATATTATTTATTTTTTTTGAGAGCTTCAGCTCTGGCTGGCCTGGAACTCACGATGTAGATCACGCCAGCCTTGAGTTCAGAGATCTACCTGCCTCTGCTTCTCAAGTGCTGGGACTAAAGGCTTAAACCACCATGCTCATCTCTACCAGATGCTTAAGAGGTTGTTCTGGATTCTGTTTTGTTTTACTTTTAAAGGCAAGGTCTCACTGCACAGCCTAGGCTGATACCAGACTTTCTTCATAGCCCACATTGACCTTGAACTCCAGCTCCTCCTGCCTCATCCTGTTATTTACAGGGATATGCCACTGTGGCTATTTGTGAATAAAATCATGTCACTTGCAAATGGAGAGATCATTTTACTCATTTCCTTCTAGTCTGGAAGCTTTTGGGTTTATGCTTTCTTGCTTAAGCAAGTTAAGGAGAAAGCTTTTGGGTTCTCTCCATCAAGTATGTGGCCAACTGTATATGCTTTTTTTTCCCATATTGATATCCTCAGTTTCATATTGAAAGGTTCCCTTTCTTTCCTAATCTGTTGCCAAAATTTATTTAAAAATCCTTTGTAGAATAAGAAAACGTGTATAGATATATCTTTTGTTCCCCCTACTCTCCTACATTTTCTTTCATTTTAATTCAATTTTAAGAAAGATTTGTCTTTACATTTCTAATGATGTGTATGTGTGCTGTCATCTGAAATCTAGAAGAAGGTATTAGCTCTCTAGAGTTGGGTTATAGGTGCATATGAGCTGCCTACTGTAGGCACTGGGGACTGAGCTCAAGTCCTCTGAAAGAACAGTGTGTGCTCTCCATTGCTGGTGCCATCTCTCCAGCCCTTATTTTTCCATTCAAGTTCATCTACTAAGACAATACTTATTGAGACTATATGCAGTAATAAAGTGACTTTTAGAAATCATGGGAGATGGACAGTTCTGTAGAGTATATTTTTCCTCACCTTTGGATGACACTGAATTTCTCTCCCCATCTCTCTTTTCTCTCAGTATGAGTTATAAACAATTTATACTTCTTATAGAGTTAAATTAATGTATTACTGACCAATGAGGGTGGTATTTCAAATCTTTAATTGATGTATAGAAGATATCTTTTATTTGATAAACTTGAGGCATTGGCAATGATCATGTAAGCCATCAGCTTCTCAGGTTATAAGGACGGATATATGAC
>JADRCD010230529.1:3099-13321 GCA_019843815.1 Montemys delectorum
CTTCCTTCCTTCCTTCCTTCCTTCCTTCCTTCTTCCTTCCTTCCTTCCTTCCTCCCTCCCTCCCTCCCTTTTTCTTTCTTTCTTTCTTTCTTTCTTTCTTTCTTTCTTTCTTTCTTTCTTTCTTTCTTTCTTTCTTTCTGAGGCAGTCTCTCTACTGACTGGGCAAGGCTAGCTGTCTAGCAAGCTCCACAGAGTCTCCTTTCTCTACTTCTTCAGTGTCAGGGTTTTCGGAACATGTCACCACACTTTGGCAGCATCACCAGCTTTTAAAGTGGTAGTTAGGATCTGATTTTAGGTCTTTATGCCTACACACCATGCACTTTACTGACTGACTTATCTTCTCAGTCTACCTGGCCGTCTTCTTGTACCCAAATGTCCCTGCTGGAGTTGTGTGGTAAGGCAATGTTATTTTCAAATCCTCTGGTTATCTGAGACCAACCTTCCCTTTAAAGCAAACAAAATAACTTGGACCCCCAGGGATTCTCTGGCCTGAGGTTGAGGCTATTAATGATTCACATGCACTTAGTTATCTCTTGTTTTCAACTCTGGATCTGCCAGAGACTTGTTTTCCACCTACTGTAGCTCCTAGTGAAGATCTGGTTCCATTTTCCATCACTCCCCAAGACAGGACAAGGTTGTTGTAAACAATAGACTTGGCTGATGGTTTAAACAATGGAGACATAAAATAGAATGTACATTTTAAACAAAATCTGAGTTTTTATTATGTTCAACCTCATTCTCCATTCTGTCTTCAGGGGATTTTCATTTACATCTTGTTTCTTGAATTCAGGCAGGCAGTCCTCTTTTGGAGCTCACTCCCATAGTCCCTTTCGCTGTCTCTTAGAATCTCCCATTTCCAGGTTAATTAACCCTCAATCTCTCTTTCTCTCTCTCTCCATATCTATCTATCTATCTATCTATCTATCTATCTATCTATCTATCTATCTATCTATCTATCTATCTATCTATCTGCATCTTTCTCTCTACATATATATGTATATATATATACATATATATGTATATCACTGGAAAATGAAAACTTCTCTTAGTTGGCCATTTAGCTAATGAAATACTTCCATTTCCCATTAGGCTCTGGAATTCGTCTCTGCAGAAATCCAACTCTACTCCAGATCCATATGTCCTGCCGTGAATCCTGACCTTCCCCTACAGTGTGGGAGTGCTGTAGTCATTTATTTTATAAGACAGAATTTATTCTTCTTACATCTTCACAGCTGAGATGCCTGGTGTAGTGTAGAGCATGCCTGTAATCTCAGCACCAGGAGGTCTAGTAAGAGGGTCACACAAGGTAGTTTAGGTCCATAATGAGTTCAAATATAGTCATAGCTGGGTGATGTAACTTAGTGGTTACAAGCTCAAGGTCTCAGCTTCAGTTCCCAGCACTGAAAAAAATACAATAACTAAACAGCCCTCCTTAGTTCTATAGTAGGCACTAAGCCAATGGAAACCAATGATAAAATCAATTCAATAGTGCTGAGTTGTGCTGACAAGAACAGGGAACATGGGGGTTGTCTCTAGTCTGAAGAGTGTGTGATCTCTAACCTTGCGTTCTGGGAAAGTTGCTGGATTCTAGGGTTGGTAGGAGAGTCTGTTCAGCTGTGAACTCTCTAGATACTAAGTAACTTGATGTGAGTTTGTGTTCCTGTATGAACTAGCATGATGATTAACAGTGATCCCCACAGTGGCAAAAGTGATGGAGACAAGGAAGCCTGCAACAGTTCTGGGCTAAATATCTGGGACTGGTCAGATTGTGGGCATGGACACAGGACACACGGGGAAGATTACATCTCTCTCTGGTATTTGGGCAGGTACACCTTTCAGAGAGTTCGTTCCTCTCTAGCTTTCTTTCAGGTCACTTCTCAACAGCTCACCTCCCATTTTTTCTTTATTCTTCTCTAAAGCATTTACCACTGTTGGGCAATCTGAATGTATTATTCATTTATTCATTCTGTCTGTTCCTTTTTTTTCCCTACTGGAATATATATTGCTTGGAATGTAATTCTGTCCTGTGGTTTATACTTACATACTAGCTTGGCTTAGAGCCAGGTTCATTGTGGGCTTGGTAAATATTTCTTGACTGTTTAGTGACTGACAGAGGAACTGGGCTTTTATAACAATATCTTTGTCCCTTTTGTGTGTTTTATTGTTAAAGAAGATTTCCATTTATCATCTTAGTTAACCTCCTACCAACTTGGGTGCTGGATAGAGACAGGCTTGGGGTAGTGATGTGAGCTCTTGGGTTGCTATGGATAAGAAGTAAACTTAGGGGCCTTGCTTCTGCTCTTTTGATTCCCAGCTTCTGCTCTTTTGATTCCTAACCCAACTAACTGCTTATCCTGAGTCACAGCAATGAAGTATTGCTTTGTATTAAGCATAACAAATACTTTGGGGCAGAAAGAGTGATAGAAGTGTTCTGGGCTAAGTATCACAACTCTCTCTGTTGGCCCATTATCCAAGTCTGAAATGCTTAGTGGAGAGGATCTTGTCTGCCAAAACGAGGACAGGTACCATATATACCTCGGCAGCACCACGCCAGCTGCAGTCTCAGATGCTAAGGCTCTGTGCCAAATGTAACAAAACCAGCCCAGACTCATGGCGAGTTTTTCATGTGCACGTTTTAATGAGCCCAGTCACATTGGGGGAGAGACATCCACATCTCTGAGGGTGATGGGCTTGGGGCTCATGCTCTTGGTAGTAAAAACTCATATCTGTCAAGATATTGGCAGCCACATTTTTCTAGTATTTACTATCAGTCTTATTTTATTTATATTTCTGAGATAGGGTCTCACTCTGTAAACTGAGTTGTCTTGGAGCTTGCTTTGCAGGCAGGGCTGGCCCCACACTTACACCAGTTCTCCTGTCCCAGCCTTCCAAGTGCTGGGAGTAAAACATGAATCACTGCACACAGCTCCAGATTTTATTTTTCAGTGTTTACCAGCAGCAGTCTTGGTGAAAAGGAGCAGAGCCAGGTTTACCCACCTTGCACACGCGGAAACTGAAGCCCAGACAGATGGGGCAGTGAACTCAGTATTAGACTCTTCATAAGAGGAAGGATTGAAGTTTCAATTCAAAAATTTTGCAGCTAAAACTGATCACATACGTATCTTTATAACTTGGGGTATTTCTGTTTACTCCCCGTGAATGCAAAAGTACAAATCATGTAGAACTTTAGCTCCTTCCCTATTCTGTCTCAGGAAGTTGGTGATGAGGTCCCAGGATCTACATTTCCAGTCAGGTAAAGCTGATGTCGCTGGTGTGGTGATTACACTTGGACTCTGGCAGAGGTCAGGGTAGATCACTAGAATTCCCTGTGCAATCATGCTTCCCCCAGGGCTTCTCTCTGTGGCACAATGCTGACCTCTCTTTCTGTCATTTGCCCTGTGTCATGTTCTCTAGCTCACTGACCTCCATCCTCTTCTCTGAGCACTCTCTACGTGCTCCCACCTAAGCGCAGCTGCACCTGCCTTTCCTTTTGCCTACAATGTGTTTATCCCTAGATATCTATATAGCCCACACTGTTTCTTCTTTCCACATGCTAGCTCTGCCTCTGCAGGGAAGCAACCCAAGCTCTCCTTTGCCTGCTGCTACGTTGACAGTCCTCATCACCTTAGAAAGCAACAGCTAATAACATATTTAAATTTGGTCCTTTGCCTGTCTCTTTCCGGTGAGCATGTAAAGACCAAGGACAGATCTTCATCTTGTGTTAACCATCACATCCAGGATGGTTTTCACTAGCTCCAGTAGGATCTTCAGATGTCCGTCTTGTTGGATGAACCCAGGCCTAGGGTTGCTATTTTGTAAATAAAGACTTTCCTGCTTTATATGAAGGGGTTTCATTTCTCAAGAGAACATTCTTGTTTAGATTTTTATTCACTTTTTAAAAGAAACAAATTCATATGGGGGATGATGACAGACAATTTAACCCCAGAATATCAAAAAGCACAGGCAGGAGGATTAACTCAAGCTCAAGGACAACCTGATTGACATAGTAAGTTCTAGGCTATCCAGGGTTATATAGTAAGACCTTGTCTCAAAAAACTTTAAAAATTTATTTCTTAACTGAAACTATAATAAGTGTACAACTTTATGGGAGACTAAGAGATATTATGCTACATGTTCAAACACTTGTCAATTCTTTGTGATAAAAATATCCAAAATGCAAGGGACTTGTCTGCTGCCACAAGGCATGGACAGGTAGAAGACACTCAGGAGTCCGCGTGGGTACCACTATGATATGCAAATAAATGATGGAGATGGGAGAGAAGCTGAATGGTTTGAGTGTTATGAAGAGAGATGGAACTGGAGACCTGAGAGTGGTGAGGAACAGCCTGGGATGCCACCTGAGGCCATGGTGAAGTCTAGCCTGTGCTCACACTGAGGGCTATGTCTAGGTCTCTGGCCATGCAGCATCAGGGGTTTGTGTTGATGTTCTTGGCCCATGTTACTACAAAAGACCATGTGGATGTCCCTGGTCTGGGCTGCTGTCTATTACCCATGTGGATGTCCAAGAGACTCTCAGAGTTGCCTCCACCCTTCACTGGCTGCAGCACTTGGCAGAGTGAGCCCAGCACTTCACCAGAGCTGGCCCTGGTGGCAGGAACTTTTATGAGCTGGCCCCAAGGGTGTGAGCCCTAAAGAGCTGGCCCCACCCCTCCTTGGTTGTGTGGTGGGTAGTGTGGTCACAGAAGAAATATCCATCCCTTTCTTGTGGCAGGTGGTAGGATTGGCCTCAGGTTATGAAAGTGAGAAGAGTGGGCTAAGCGGCTCACCTGGAAACCAAGGTAGAGCTGGCCTTGGTGGTATGGGTATGGATGAATCAGCTCGGAGGGTATGAGGGCAGGAGAGCTGGCCCTGTCCCTTGTCATCAGAGGCACTTGAGTGAGTTAGCCAGGGCAATGCTGGAGAGCTGGCCCTGGCCCTGGTGGAGTGGGTGCAGGAAGCTGGCTAGCTGACCAATGTAGCCTAGCCAGATCCAGGCCTAGATCCAGAGCTCTGTGTTGTAGTAATCATTTAATCTCAAATTGGGGGTTTTTGACCCCACCTTTTATCATTCAGTTCCCAGATAAAACACACAACCTTTATATTTATATTAAGCCTTAATCAACACTAGAGCTGGGCAGATATCTACTCTCAATACTGTTAGAACCTACCTCCCCATCAATAACCCCAAATCATAATTTGTGATGTTCTATCTGGGAAGCTCTTACTTAACTTCAATTGGACAGCTCTCATGGCTACGTCTCCTTTTTTAAACATGTTTTTGAAGCCCAGGGTTCCCTCCTTATTAACTATAGTCACCCAAAGGTGCCATTCAATGATGACTTCTACTTTGTATATCATCATCTCCTAGCACCCAGTGATCTAACGGGAGGGGTCTTATTCAGGTAGGTTGTCTACCAAGAGCCTACACACTAAAAAACCCTGAATGGTTCCAGCAAATGCTCATCCACAACTTGGAGTTTCAGAAAATGTCTCCTCGTCTTAAGCTGTTACGAAGAATATAACTTGGATGAAAGAATGCCACAGAGCTCCCTCGGGGGTTTCAAGACTCATATAAGTGAATTCCCTGAACACTGTGACAAAATACAGTAGTGCCATGCCTCTCATGGTTTGGTCCTGGAACCCTGACTAGAGATGGTGAAGGAATGAAGGACAGACACGTGAATACAAAGGAGCTGGGGCTAGCTGGACAGTGGCCATTCTGATGGAGCCACACCAACTATGCCAACAACCCAGAACCTTAGCACATTTTATATATTTGATCTCAGTGACTCACTTCCTCTAGCTAGGGTCTGTCTCCAAAGTTTTCAGGGGGAGAAGTTAGCTAGTCCTAGTATGAGGTGTCTGCATGGGAGTAGTCTTAGGCTATAAACACCTTGGAAGATGAAGCTGCACACAAAATAGCTAGTTTTTGCATACATAGACCAGTCATTCGTAAATATCCAAACTTGAGTCAAAGGAAGGCATAGCCAGTTCCCCATGGATCTGATTCTTTGGTCATTGTCATGGACATGGCCTTGTCAACAATGCATATTTACTTAGGACTTAATCTGTTCAGGACTTCAGTGATTCCCTACAAAGAAGAAACATCTTAGAGGAGGCCAGACTTATTTTGGCTCAAGACTTCTAAAGGTTTTGCTCAATGGTCACAGAGTCCATGTACTTGGGCATATATATTGACAATGGAAACATGTGTGGAAATGTCTTTACCTATTGCATTTTGGATAGGAGGGAGAAAGGGAGACCAAGGATATCTTAAGGATCTGATCTCAGTCTTCCCCTTTTCCAACTAGAGCCCACCTCTAAAGGTTCAGAACTCCCTCTAGGGCAGAGACCTTAACATATGTGGCTTCTTATGGACTCTTCATATCAGAGGCATCAGAAGATTGTAATTCAGGTCCTCGTTCATACATCACAACCAACAGGCCTGTGAGGTTAGATAGAGGAGTACGCTTGGCCAGGGTCCTTGTAGGACAGCAAAGTGAAGAGGAGATGCCAGCAGCCAGCAGCCAGCAGCCAGCAGGCAACAGCCAGCAGCCAGCTGCATTCCTTTCTAGGATCTTCATAATTTTTTTTCTTGACATAAGAGAGGAAGTTTTGCTTATTTAAATGAAAAAGTAATATAATTTCAAACAGTTAATCTCTAGAAATTTCCAAATTATTAAAAATCACAAGTAAATGAATCATCTGTAACTCACTATTGCTGTCACTATGCCATACATATTTTAATAGGGAAACAAATTGAACTTTATAAAGTTCACACATCTTTCTCTTTCCTGGTCTGATTTCTTGTCCTCTAGCATGAGTGTTAAAAGTTTTCCTCTGCTCAGTGGAAACAGGTAGACTGATCTTTGGCAAAAATACATTTCAATAATTACAGTTTGATAGGAAGAAGAAAGTTACAGAATGAGTTTTACAATGTGACACTTTAGCTCAGTTGTTTTCAATCTATGTGTTGTGACCCATCTGGGGGTTGAATGACCCTTTCCCCTCAGTCCCATAGGACCATCAGAAGGCACAGGTATTTTACATGATGATTCATAGCAAAATTACAGTTATGGAGTAAAATAATTTTATGCTTGGGGTCAGCACAGCACGAGGAACAGCATTAAAGGGTCTGAGCGTCAGGAGGGTTGGGAACCACTGCTTTAGCTGGCGCGCATACCCACATGGTGCTGTTGTATGGTCGCCTCATAAGTAAAACCATTTTCAAGCAGAACGCATCAGAAAGAAGAGTGTTGTTTAAGAACATCTCTCCATTGGGAAAATATTTATACAAGAGGAAGAAATAACGATCTAATCTCATTTTGAGATAATGCCAATTTAATTTTACATATTCTCTTTAGTATCCAAAGATTTTTTTTTTTAAAAGAAACTTTATGGTGCTAAGAGCTAGAGAAACACACATGCAGGTGGATTCAATTTTACTCATCGAATAATTGTGTAGCTGAAAGAAGCCCTTGAAATGAATTAGATTCGTGATTGATTAATGATTAGTTTCATTCATTCTTGGCTCATGGTACTTAGGCAGAAAGCTTTCCATACTGTGCTTGTTTGCGGAGCTCCATTTGACTAACCCTTGGTGTTGGGGACTCTATAAATTGGCAATTACATGCACTTTAAACAGAGGAATATTATGTAGAATTAAATTGTACAGTGGTTCAGGTTGAACCTAGTTCAGTGTAGCAAGCCTTTTGCTTATTAAAACTGCAATGGCTATAAAATCTTTATATTACCTGAAGAGCTATACTCTTTTACAAAACAATCACATTCTCAGAGTGTGAAAAGAATGAGGTATTAAAATATATTTGAATCATGAATGATATTGGCTTGCACAGCTCTTTCTTTCTGCTTCTTTTGCACATAGCACTTAATTCTGGATGGTGCTTCAGGGGCATCTATCAATGGCCTCTCCTGTCAGGCTAGGCAGCAGACAGCTCATGGTTCCATGGCTTTGTTGTAAGTTCTTCCCATAAGAAGAAGAGTTTATATTTTCCTCTAAATTCCTTTCAATTTTATATTCTACTCCCAGACATTTTAATTTAGAATATAAATATATTGCTTATGTTATTTCATGATTATTTAATTAAAATTTTCTTTTTTTGATATTATAATATACCATTTTCCCCTTTCCTTTCCTTCCTCCAACTCTCCCATATACACCCCTTCTTACTGCCTTTCAAGTTCACAGTGTTTTTTCTCAATTGTTGTTACGTGAATATATGTATATACATCTACATTTCTAAATATAACTTGCTCAGTCTGCACAATGCTACTTGTCTACATGTTTCCAGGGCTGACCGTTTGGTATCAGGTAATCAGTAGTTGTGCTCTTCCTGGGGAAGACTATTTTTCCCACTTTCAGCTTCCCTGAGTTGCCTGTAGTTCTCTGTGTAGGCTTGAGGTCTTTGGTGTGTCATTCTCTGCCCTGCTTCAACTTTAGCATGTCTATTGATATGGCTCATAAATAGGCAGTAATTTTGGTGAGACTCTATGAATGTAGTTTCTGATAATACTAGTAACTACAATTTCACAGCAAATTCCTTGATCCTGATTCTTATAGTCTTTCCAACTCCTATTTCCTGTACTTTAGCTGCTGATTATGTCCATCTATCTATCTATCTATCTATCTATCTATCTATCTATCTATCTATCTCGCCATTTGAACTGGGTCCACAACTCTACATTTTGACTTGTGATTTTTCTGTAATGGACACCATTTGTTGCAAAGAGGAGTTTCTTTGGTGAAGTGTGAGGTCTACACTCAGCTATGAGTATAGGGACAAACATTCAGAATGTAGTTAGGGAATGTGCTGGTTTAGTCAAGCAATGGTTATAGGTCTTCTCCAAGACCCATGATTTCACTAGCTCTAGGCAATTGGCAAGGTTTACAGACATGCTTTCCCTCCTGTTGAATGGGTCTCAAGTTCAACTAGAGAGTTATTGGTTATTGCTGGTATGTGAGTCACTATTTCAGGGTTAACGTGTCACTCTGGTGATTGTTGTGGTTCACAGGCATTAGAGCTGAGTAGGGCTATTGGTTGCTTTCCATGCACGGTGCCTTTTTGTATCACGAAAGCTAGTCCTCAGGGAGGTGACATTCAGATCAGTTCCAACTCAGAGGCGTGTGTCTGAAGTGTGTGGTGGCTTCAGCAATAGTCACTTACCTTCTACTTCTGGGTGACAACCGAGGGCAATGGCAATAGCCTGTAATGTTTTGAAAGTTTCTTGGAAAACCCTGGACCACACCTCATGCCTAATGTTGGGTTTCTGTTAGAGCTCTTTGACTCTTTGATACCTCAAATCTTGAAGCACTATTGGTTCTCTAGAGAAGATGGGTCTTGCTGATTCTCACAAAGTATCACTTTCTCTTTGGTGATGAACATGAATATAAAGTGTTGTGTTAAATGTGTAGAAAAGGGCTGGAGAGATGGCTCAGCGGTTAAGACCACTGACTATTTATCCTGAGGTCCTGAGTTCAATTCCCAACAACCACATGGTGGCTCACAACCATCTGTGATGAGATCTGATGCCCTTTTCTGGTGTGTCTGAAGATAGCTACAGTGTACTCATACATAAAATAAATCTTTAAAAAATGTATGGAAAAACTGTATTTTATTACATATGATTTTCATTGCCTTAGTATTTCGGATGGTTAGCTCACTGATGTTATACTTAGGTGAGTTAAATAAGGTCTTTTTCCTTTGTACTCCCCCCCCCCTATTTTTAAAATAGAATAAGAAAGATACTAGACTTACAAATTAAGGCAATCAGAGGAAAAATTGTGGGTAGCAGCCCATATTTACAGAGGGTTGACCATATAGCAGGTGCCATTCTAAATGCAGTCTGGCAGTCACAGGTAGGCATGCCTATACAGTTGTGTTCAGATTTAAAGTTTGCAGTGCTAGGAGATCATGAGACCACTCTACTGACTATACAGAATTTCCCAGAAATTCTTATAATTGTAGCCAAGTAAATTTGGAAATGCCACATAGAATGCAACATTGGAAAATCACTATGGTAATACAAAATAGGCTCTGAAAACTGTTACAGTGAAAACAAATTCCCAAGCAGTCCTCTTATTAAAGGATTATTCTTAGTAGTCCCTAGAACTCATGGAACACACCTGGAGAATCTGATGGTATAATCCCGAGACTCTGGGAAGAGATACTGTGTGTGTGTGTGTGTGTGTGTGTGTGTGTGT
>JADRCD010230530.1:0-54387 GCA_019843815.1 Montemys delectorum
TATGGAGAAGAGGTAATCCAGACCCCAGGGGAGACTTCCCCTGTCCCTGCCTTCCCCCACGCTGGCTGACAAGCATCTGGACAGCAGGCAGCATCCCCCTGCCCCACATCCTTCCCCTTCTCAATCTCCCAACCACTGAACATAAACTTAATCCACATAAGAAGTATTGAGTTTTTTTCCTAACAACTCTTCATATCAGCAGCCCTGCCTCCATGACTCGAGACAGCAAGCAGAGGCCAGGCTGGGAATAAGAAGATGCATAAGAAATACAGGAAAGGCCCCAGGGTGGGACTGAGCCCCCAGTGTGGCTATGGGGCACTGGGGCCATTGGTGATTAAACCAAAACCCAGAGTGTCAGGGCAGGAGGATGTAGGCAGGGAAAGGCCAGATGTTGGGTCAACCCCTGGACCACTCAGCTCTGGCTGTGAGCCAGGTGCCTATGGACACACAGAGTACAACAGCCAAAGGGAATAGGCCAAAAAAAACAGTAGAATTGTTCCCCAAATAGAACAGAGCAGCTCCTGTCAGAGTCCCATCTCCTTCGGCCTCGTCCTTGGGGTTTGTCCTGGTTCCAACATATACCTGACGACCCGAGGCCTGTGAGGGCAGCCCCTCGGGGCTCTAAGGAAAATCAGAACCTAAGCACAAGCAGAGATCACGCAGCACAGGCATCTTCAGGTCAAAATGACCACTGCACACACGTCGCATGAGCAGCTGTGACCCAACACTGTGCCCACTCCAGGGAGCAGCAGCAGGACTCACCATGAGCACACACGCCTGCTTCCCATCCATGAAGCCCTTCGGAATGGAGTTAGGGGTGAGGATTTCATACCTGGGGAAGGAGAGGAGTTGGTCACTCTATCCACGCTTTACTTCTGCATGGACTACACCTTAATCAAAACCTAAGGCCACCCTTCCAGTGTAGCAGGGTCACCGAGTCTCCCAAAGAGGGACTGACGCCCACCCCAGTCACACCCTGCTCCTTCCTTGGCTAAAGGGGAGCAAGTTTGGAGAGGACCTGGAATACTTCAGACCCCAGGAGTAAGGTGCGGGCTGTGCTTGGTCCCTGCTAACCACAGAGCCCTCATCTGGGACCCAGGGCCTGGCATGCTCACAGGCTCCCTGGATACTACACATCAGCCAGGAATAGATGGCAGGACCACGGTAGCACAGCACTCAACAATCACTAGGCAGATGACTAAGCCCAAGGCACGAGCTCCTGCACGGACAGCAGGAAGCCGCAGCACCGTCCAACCCCTCTCCATAAATCCCTTGAGTGACCATGTATCTGGCTGCTCCCTGTGCACCGGCCCAGCATCAGCCCTGGCCATGAAACCCCGCACAATGACATTCCTTCCAGTGACAAGATGGGGCAAGTCTCCTCCCGTCAGTGGCTGTGCTGCACTGACTGATTTGAATTTAAGGTCCTCATTGGTGGACCTGTGTGGAAGCCTTAAGAACTGCGACCTTATGAGAGGAAGTGACTCACTGGAGATAGGTTTTGAGAGCTTACAGACTTGATGTCATTTCGAGTTTGTTCTGCTTTCTATTTACAGTTAGAAATGTGAGCTCTCTCAGTTTCCAACTCTAGTACAGGCCTGCTACCACACTTTCCTGCAGTGACGGTGACGGATTCTTACTCTGAAACTATAAGCTCCAAATAAACCTCTCTCTCTTTACGTTGCCTTGGGCACAGTAACTGAAAAGTCAGTGAGACAGTAGTGGTACCAGAGCTCCCAGGGCACAGGGGAAGGATGCAGAGACCCTGCTGTTCATACATGTGAGCACAGCCCCAGCTGAAGGGCCCTTCAGGAGACAGGTCACCTGAGGCTCACTCCACATGGAGCTTAAGCCAAACAAAGGCCTAGGCCAGCTCACCTCTGCCGGAACTCCTGAAAGACCACTCTGTTGGGAAAGCCCTGGCGGCAGATCCGGATGCCCTCAAGGACGCCATTGCAGCGCAGCTGGTCCAACACCAAGTGTGGATCCAGTTTGCCGGCCTGGAGAGGAGAGCACATGTAGATACGTCTCACTACTGTACCCAGGAGCTAACGAGTAAAGGGCAGGGGAGCCCTGCTGCTGGGGATGCAGCCAAGCATGCGCACCTTCTTCTCATGGTTGGGAATGATACAGCGGACGAAGTTGGGGTTGGTATTCCTCAGCGTGGCCATGAGCTTGGCCAGCTGCTCCTTGTACAGCTGTCCCACGGTCCGGAACATGCCCTTCCGGGTCTTGAAGGCACCAGGTAGTGCTGTCTCAGACATCCCAGCCACCTGGTCCAAGCCAATGATTCGATCCACTGTGAAGAGCATAAAGCTCGTGAGTGCCAATGCCACACTGAAGGGTCAGGGGCACAAGAGAAACAGACGCCAAGACAAAGAGGAGAGTCTGCATGGAGCTGCGAGACCCTTCGCCCTGAGCTGAGACAGACGAACAAGGGTCTCTGGATAGGACAGATCTGACCTGGGGAGGAGTCGACAGCAAAGTACAGAGGCACACCTCTAGTGCACTACCCTAACCAGCTCCGATAGCCCCTGCAGAGCGGATGCCACAAGGTGAGTCAATGAAGTTGGAAATGTGTTTGGAACTGAGAGGGTCCCCTGAGCTTGGCTTAGCACATATAGATTCCTGCAGTTCTAGATTTAAAAAAAAAAAAAAAATAGTATCTGAGTTCACAGTGATCTTTGCTTAAAAGCACTGGACTAGGAGCCAAGCAATGGGCTATCCAGATATGCTCTGCCATCACAGACAGGATCAGAGGCCTCATTATGTATGGTCCTTCCCCAGCAGAGACCTCTAAAGCAAGGACCAGGGCAGCCCACGGTAGCATTAGAAACAATTCTGAAAACCCAGTGCTGCCCCAAAGTATTCCTACGGGTGGGTCTTCCTGGAACATTTCTACAGTATGACATGGTATGTGGGTGCTGCCCACAGGTCTTTATCCTCTAGACCAACCCCTAAAAGGCATGGATGGCTCTCATATGTATGGTTCACGCCCCGCAGCAGCAAAGTGAATAGTCTCTCCAAGGTAACAACAAAAGCAAGCCACCCAACCCACACGAGAGCCACTGATATCAGTCTAGAGCAAGGGCTAGTATTAAATCTGAAGGCGGCTGCCATTAGATACAGGTTATGAGTTCTGCGGCAAAGCCCAGTTCCTACTCCTGTGTGAGCAGAGCAGTTTTACTTATAGGAGGACAATTTTTTTTTTAAAAAAAATTGAAATATGGCTTAAAATGAAAAGCACAGTGGAACTTGCAAGCCATCTGACTTCAGTACCCCACCACGGGGCCAGTTACATAGACTGGGTTGAGTGGCTAAAGGAAACACTTGGGTCCTAAAGTATTAGAGGAATGTGGCCCCATGGCAACTGGTCCCTGAATGTACCCTGTTGCTGACCTACATGGCTAGTGCTCTCTGAAGACTAAGTGTTGAAGGACCATACAGCTGCGCTTCAGCTAGACACACAACAGCACACACTGCACCTGAACCTCATGCAAGACACACAGCTGTGCAAGCAGAAGACACGGCCTCTAGGGGGAGCTCTAAGGAAGCCAGGTTTTTTTCATGGTTTTCTCTATGTGCAAAACTTCTAACATCCCAACCTGGTCCTTCCAGAAGCATGGGTTTCTAGTGGAGGCCTGTGTCAGGCATACTGAGTGAGGACAGGAGCCCCAGGCAGCCCAGGGAACAGGCACAGCCAGGCAGGAGGAGCCATGGGCGAAGTAAGACAGAAACGTGCAAACCATGCACAGCTCTGGGTATGCCACACAAGAGACCCCAGTGCGGGCAGGAAGCCAGTCACCTGATTCTAGGTGGAGAATGGGAAAGCGGCGATAGAAATAGGCTCTCTGAGTGCTCTGCAACTCTGCAACAGAGAGGTTAAAGCAAGACCCAGGCAGAGGAGAGGAAATGAGATACAGAAAAAGAACAGCTTCAAGGCAATCAGTCCCCTAAGGAGGAAGAGGCAGAAGTGCAGGGATACTTGGGGGTTGCAGGCCTGTGTGGTTAAGGCTGGGGCTACCTGTGGAAGGTGCCTGGCGCCTGGCAAGAGAGCCAGCAAAGCCTACAGAGCCTCTGCCCAGGGCAGCTATGGTGCTGTTTGGGGCAAACTGTCCCTTTCAGTTCAGACAGATCTTCCTTGTGAGAGTGAGAAAGGACAAAAGACACCTGACCGGTGTCACGGTCCTTTGTGTGGTGGCTGGGTCCTGTGCAGACTGGGAGGAGGACAGGCCCAGTGTGAGGCAGGGCTGGAGGGCAAAGGGCGTACCATCCTTCCACAGCTCAGAGACAAATTTGTCTGAGGACTGGTGAAGCAGTGTAGCGATGTTGTCGTTCAGAGGGTCCATGTTCTTCATCAGCCACTCGTCGGCTTTATAATCCACCTGCAAGAGGCGGAGACCAGTCATGAGGTGCTCTGGGGACACAGACTCTCAGAACTGCTAAAGGGACGTGGTGAGCCCTGGTGTGAGCCCCCTCTGACCATTCCTGAGAAGCAAGTGACAAGGGACAGAGGCAACAAGTATTGACAAGACACTCTCTGAGGGGCTGCAAACGGAAGCCGGCCATTAAGAACAACACAAGCTGACAAGGGACGGCTGAGGACTAGCTAGCCACAGAATGCTGTTGTCTTTAAAGTAGTAAGAACACAAGCAAAAGTCCCTTTTGTGTCCACCTCAGAACACTCCATATTAACTAACATTTCTTTGTTGTCATAAGGCAAATTATGCCTGCTTTTTCTAGTCTTTTCAGAACACCCACGTTTTCTATAACTGCATGCATTGCTCTAACCCTTCCAAATAACATTCTCAATAACATAAGTCCTACTTCCATTGTACAGGGTCCCAGAACAATACAGCCAGAGCAGCAGGTACCTTGGCCTAACTCTCTCTAGCCTACATGGCAGCGGCTGCCTCTGAGGAACAGGATGGAGCGTCCTTTGTCCTAAGATCAGCACACACATGCTTTAAGATGGCACTCCAAAGCGAGCGCTGAGCAGCACAGCCCTCCTCTACCCCCAGGTATAGACACGGCACAGCTAATCTCATTGGTCAGACCCTGGGTGGTAGGCAGTATCCCACCGTCCATGGGACACATCACACAGTAGAGGCATCCTGTGAGCTTCTGTGCTGGAAGCTGGGCACTCTTGGGAGGCGGGAGGGAACAGAAGGCCAGGGAGCCTTCCGAGGGCAGCTGTGTAAATAGTGCTTTGGTTTTACTATATTTTTCTGGGAAATTTTAAGAGAGATGCTTCAGCAGCCTTAGGAAGCACACGGGCTCAGCAGAGAGGCTAGACTACACAGGCCAGGAGAGAACGGAAAAGGCTCGGGGTTACCACTGAAGAAGTACCAACAGTCCAGACGGTGAGCCCAGCTAGTACTGAAGACTGCAAAGAGCAGCTTCTGTCTTAGCATAGACTAAGTCAGGCTGAGGCCCCAAAGGCACACACACTGATGACTCCTGAGCCCAGCTCCACCACACAGCAGCTGTGTAGCCTCACGACAATAGCTGCTATCTACAGCAGGGACAACTCCCTTCCCCCTGTGACAGAACACGACTGGCAATGTCTGGAGACAGTGTGGGTGGGTGCTACAGCCGAATTCTTGTGCAAGAGACCTGGGGTGCTCTCAACACTGGAGAAGCACAGGCACAATAAAGACAACTGAGCTGCTAGAACCCAGGCACCTCACCCTGGAGAACTGACCCACAGGAGCTCACCTCATCTCTGTCTGCTCCCAGACCAGGAGACGGAAGCTCAAAGAGATGAAGCACCTTGCCCCAAAGTCGCTCAGTCCCTACGTATCAGGGTCTCATTTCAGCTCCAGATTACAGTTATAGCCCCTCCACCCTGAAAACACATTACACCACGGCTTCCAACACCAGAGCCAGGCCTGTGTGCAGGGGCTCTGAAAGCCGTGTGCAGGCTCACTACTGATGCCCTTCTCTGGCTGCCTCACCTTGCCGGCATAGTGGATGATGCAGAAGTCAGCCTTGTCCTTCAGTTGCTTGGGTTTCTGGAACTTGGGGTGTGTTCCCTGCTCCTGCACCACCTTCTCCACGAAGCTCTTGTCAGTGGCTTTAGGGAACCAGCACTCCTCATCTAGCAGGGCCAGGATGCCCGGGGGACCCGCCTAGAAGGACAGCAAGGGGACAGGGTGAGCAGGGCACGAAACTCCGCCTAGCCACACATGAGAGAAGCCAGGTGGGTGAATCCTCAGAATTCTCACACAGAGGAAAGGCATTTACCAAAAGGGAAAAATTGTGTCACTGAGATCAGGACCTGAGTTAAGAATTCTGTTTTAGCTGGGCAGTGATGGCGCACACCTTTAATCCCAACACTTGGGAGGCAGAGGCAGGCGGATTTCTGAGTTCGAGGCCAGCCTGGTCTACAGAGTGAGTTCCAGGACAGCCAGGGCTACACAGAGAAACCCTGTCTCAAAGAAACAACAACAACAACAAAAAAAAAGAAAGAAAGAAAAGGAAAAAATCTGTTTTAAGACACCTCTGGAGTCTGGACTGTGGCTGAGAGACGACACACTGTAGTGGGTCTTCAGCAGTGACAGTCACTGGTGAAGCCCCAGTGAGACTGACAAAATGCATAGCTCCACGGTCACATCCCCCAAATGTCTAGTTCCAGGGTGCTCAGAGGCTGCCAAAATGATTGTCCCTGAACTAAAGGCCCCTCTGCTCAAGCCCTGGTCCCCACATTGTGACTACAATACTGCTTAATAGGGAGACTAGAGGCTTAAAAGAGAAGAGGAAAGAGCTCCAGAGACCCCAAAGTCCTCTGGACACTGAGCTTCTAAGAGATGGTTACTCAGACACCTTGAATCCAGGTAGGATCCTGAAAACTACAGATTCAATTACGGAAACAAGACCTTAAAAGGCCAACTTCAAGGTACACATTGCATGCCCTACTGCTGCTAACAGTGTTTCAAAGTGCTCGGACATTCTCCTAGGCCTTCTGAGAATCTTTCTATGTGACTCAATGTCTAAGATACTACAACCAGATCATCCAACTGCACTCAGGAGTTGACCCAGAGATGGAAACAGGTCAGGCTTCAATACAAACCCAAAAGCCCAAAAGGGTGCCCTAAACTCCATCTAGCAAAAGCTATAAATATGGTCGGATTTAAGGAGGAGGAGGGCAGCCGGGCAGTGGTGGCACACGCCTTTAATCCCACCACTTAGGAGGCAGAGGCAGGCAAATTTCTGAGTTCGAGGCCAGCCTGGTTTACAAAGTGACTTCCAGGACAGCCAGGACTACACAGAGAAACCCTGTCTCGGGGAAAAAAAAAAAAAAAAAAGGAGGAGGAGGGCTTCTTCTAGCCCCAGCCATCCCAACAGTCAAGGCCATGGGATAAATGCTGTGTGGCTGTGTTGGTCCCAAGCAGATTAAAGCTGGGGTTTATGTGAATGGCTGCACAGTCCCGTGCTATAGCAGGTGGAGATGGAGAGAATCTTAAGACAAACTGGTCAGCACCTGCTGGATCTAAGGAAAATAGAATGCTAGGTCCCAGTCACATCTCCATCCCATTAGGGAATCTCTGACAAGGGCCTGGGCTGTGAGCTCTCCAGACAGCACAGACAGCTGGAAGACTTGATACCCACAGCCAGCACGGGGCTGCAGGTGTAGAACAGACACTGCAGAGAGGAGGGAGGAGCCAGCCAGACCAGTGTGGCTCTTACCGGCTTCTCAATGAGGTCAATGCAAGGCTGCAGGTCAAGGCCAAAGTCAATGAAGTTCCACTCGATGCCCTCTCGCTGGTACTCCTCCTGCTCCAGGATGAACATGGTGTGGTTGAACAGCTGTTGCAGCTTCTCGTTGGTGTAGTTGATGCAAAGTTGCTCGAAAGAGTTCAGCTGCAGGAGGAAAAAGGCATCAGAGAGGCCCCTCCTATCAAGGCCCATGACCACAGGGAAGGAGAGTGCAAGGAAGGTTCCCTGTGACACCTCCAAGCACAGCCAGCGGGCAGCCGGCAGCCAAAGATCTGCCCTACACATGCCTGACTCCACGGCAGGTCACCTCTGCCCTCTGAAGACAGCTGAGCTCTAGGGGGCTGACAAAGCCCTGCTCAGGATCATGTTATGAGATAAACAAAGAGACTGAGCAAGAAAAGTGTTTTGTTGACTACGTTAATCAAAACACCAGGCTATGGAAATTCATCTGTGTTCCTCGTGAACAAGGATTAGCTGCGGGCTTCCTCACCAAAACTCTGACACGCAGATGGATGGGAGTGGCGGCAACAGATCTCTGTGACTCTGCAGCTACCACTGTGGCAGCGCACTACACTCAAGCCATAAGGGAAAAGTTATAACACTTCAGTGAGAAATTAGTGACAACTGAAGACCAAGTGGCTTCTCTGAGGTCTACTGTGAGCAACAGATGTAGGCTCTCACCAGCTCTTCCTACTGGATCTCAAAGCCTTCATGACCGCAAAGTGCCAACTCTGGCTGGGAGAACATGCAGTCGGACAGCCCTTCTAACCCTGCTGGCTGGCCATGGGCGTGAACCTGTGTTGTTTTAAGCACACCAACAGTGTTTGATGCAAAGAAGACTGCCAGTGTGAGCAGCTGTAGTGCCCTGACAACAAAAAGACTCAGGAGCCAAGGAGATGGCAACCAAGAAGCTGAGGGAGAAGCCTGGGAGAGTGAAGGCCACAGCTTACATCAAAGATCTCGAAGCCAGCGATGTCCAGGATCCCAATAAATGAGGCGCCCTGCCTCTTGGTCTTGTCCAGAGCTTTGTTGATGCGAAGCACGAGCCAGCGGAACATGCGCTCATAGGTAGCCTTGGCCAAAGCCTCAATGGCAAAGTCAGCCTAGGGACGACATCCAAGGGCATGAAGGTTAGACACAAAGTCTGAAAGCCGTGTGCCTCTGCCTCTGCCTCTGCCCCGGGGATTTCACTGTGAGCTTTCCCCAGAGAAACAGCCGAGGTAGGGAAGATGGGAAAGCACCACAGATCCTCCCTGAAGTTCTGTACAGTGACAACAGCTGGAATGCCCCCATGCCCCACAGCACGGTGGACCTAGACATCTGCAAAGACCTTTCTTAATACAACAGTTGCATAACGTATTTACAGAAGTGTAACATCCCAAGGCTTGCTTCAAAATAACACAGGTGAGAAGAAGAATAAAGACTGACCAAGCCTGGATACCTGCTCAAGTTCCTTGGGACAAATACACAGGGGCCATAATGAAAAGCCAGAATTGAAAATAAGTTAAAAGGAAATAGTCTGCAGGAAAGAATAATCCTCATGGGGAGGATAAGAAACATTGTTGCTTCTTCTGACTCTGTCATATTTTTGTAGCATTTTTTTAATGGGGAAAGGGTGTCAAACTTTCTTGTTAACTCTTATGGGCATGAACTGTTGGCAGCAATTAGGAACACTGGCTTCTGAAAACAACATTCTTGTTTTTCTACAATAGTCCTTCACAGGAGCAGCCACAGGCTCACAGTTATCCAGTGGGATCCTTTAGGAAGAGCCCTGATCATGCCATCTTCCAAGAGCTGGCGCCATAAAACCCCATGATCAGAGTCATGAATAAAGCCAAAGGAGGAGGAAGTCCAGCCTTCAAGGTCACCGGCCCAGGAATGACAAGCACACTTGCTTGGCAGATGGTACAGACCCTGCCTGTCTCTCAGCACATGTAGCAAGGCAGCAGGTGGTAGAGAAACAGCCACTTGGCCTGAGTTCCAAAGATGATGGGGCCATTGCTGGCACCAGGAACTACATGGCAGACAGTGGGGCCTCCCTCTAGGCAGAGGCGGGGTGCAGCATCACCTTGAACACCAAGCAGCCTAAGGCAGCACTTCCCACAGGTGGACGTGGGCACGTCCCTCCACTTCTGGTCTCTGCAGTGCTCAGCTCAGAAGGAGGAGCTCTAGTCAACATTCCACACAGCTGGCGGCCTAAAACAGGCCTCACACTGCACGGCTGCAGGGATACCTTCCCAGGAAATGCCCAGGGTGTGTGACACAAAGATAAAGACAACAACATACCTGCTCTTTAGTCTGTGCCTTCTGTACATAGTCTCTGCCCACCTTGATGCGTGGGGTGAGGATGCCTCTGGTGAAGTCAGTCACATTGATCCCCAGGAGGTGGGACACCTTTTGAGCAGCTAACAAATTCAAAAAATAAGGCAAGGGTGAGACATGGCTTAGTTAAACCCACATGTAGCATGTCTGCACAGAAGAAAGATGCAAAGGCAAATGCAGTCACTGAAGCTAGCCACAGTGTGGGGCCTACGGACACAGCGGTAGAGCCGAGGGCTCAACCGGGGCTAATGTAAGTTTCTATCCAAAACCAGTCCTTCAAGGAAACAGGCCCACCCGAGGCCCAGCAGTATGTGCTCCCACGGAAGTATCCAGTACAAAGCCACACAACCCATGCTGAAAGTTTTAAGAGACTGCAGGTGAAGACAGTGCTGTAAGACTCAGACAAACAGGAAACGGTAGTGGCTGAGAGAGGTGAGTTACGGAGGTAGTGTCACATCCTGACCACTGCAAGGATGAAGCTCAGATTACGTTGTCCCTCAAGCAGAAATGGCTTTTAGCACCAGGACAACTGGTTTGACGTCAGAAACAAGTGAGCAAAACTCAGGCCAGGAAAGAAGGCCCTTAGGTCCCCTAGCTCACTAGCGCAGAAGCTTGCTGTGTGCAATTTATATTTGTTCAAAGAATACAGCTGGAGAACAGCACAACAATGCATAGCTGTAATCCTAGATACTAGGACAGGTGACAACAGAATACATGGCTGAAATCCAACTCAAGAAAACCCCATAAACCTAAAAACAAAACTGGCGAGCTATACAGCCACAAACACAGACAAGAGTCAGAGAGAGAGGAGAGTTTGGAATTTCTGCTGAGTTTCTCCTGTGCATACTCTCAGTTCAGATGAAGCCTGCGGTTACCTGTGTTGTCTGGCATGGACGCCTGGTCAGTGTTCCGTTCCTTCTTGAAGGCAATGTTGCCAAGCTGAAGGACTCCAGAGATGACCCGCAGCAAGCCTGTGGTGTTTAGGAAAGATGGGTCAGGGTGGACAGAGGCTGGTGGAACCCCAACTGGTTGTGGGGAGCCAGTCTACAAGAGATCCTCCGCTAAGCATGGGTACTACACTTCCTGGGGTGTCAGAGTATCAGGCCTCATCTTATAGTGTGGAGGCTACCTGCCTTGGGGGCTCACTACTACTCAGGATGGCCTGTCTCTCCTAGACCTCGGCTTGACAGCACTAGGTCGGATAATATATGTTTAATTTTTCTTTTTCTTTTCTTTTTTTTCTTCTTTGAGGAAAAGTTGTTCTATGTAACAGCCCTGGCTGTCCTGGAACTCACTCTGTAGACCAGGCTGGCCTCAAACTCAGAGATCCAGCCTGTCTCTGCCTCCCAAGCGCTGGGATCAAAGGCCCATGTTCAGCCTTTCTAAACCTACAGTAAGGACAAGCTTCTGGCTCCAGGCCCATTGCCTGCTTTTATAAATACTGTTTTATTGGGACACAGTTATACTCATCTGTTTAAACAGTGTCTGCCACTGAACAGAGCATCTCGCCTGCCAGTCTCTTCCACACTTCACGAGTCTCTGCTTCCTTTGCTTGCCTGTGGTATCACCAGGAGCAAGCCCTCAAGCCTATTCTTTAAAGATTTCCATTACACAGGGAGCCCCACCCCAAAGCCAACAGGAAGTTTTCTACAGGCCCCTCATTTGCCTCAAGTTGCCCAGGAACAAGTCAGCCACTCTTAGCACCTCTACCACAGGAAGGCCTGGCCTTACCCATCTGCTCATCCTCTGGGATGCCCATAATCCTCATGGCCTCCATTGTCTCCTGGAACATGTCCTTGTCCTGCTGCCCGGGGATGGTGACATGCCCGTTGGACAGGAAGCGGTATTTGTTGTATGGCTCTAACAGGAGATCAGCTGTAAGGAGAAGAAAGGCATGAGGTATGAGATTCACAGGCTCCAGCAATGCTGTGACCGCCAAGACTTGGAGATGTGATCACCCGGGACCAGTCTCTGCTGAGTCAGCAGGTACAGCTAGCATTTACGTACCTCAGAGCATCAAAGCTCTGAGGCTGAAGCTCTGCCTCCCCCGCTTCTCTTCCCCAGACCGAGTCTTATTTCCACACTCACCGCCTGCCTCAGTGACAGGCAGCCCCTCCCAGTGGGACCCTGACTCACTCTTCAGGTGCTCTCCTGCCCCAGACAGCAGGTAGTAGAAGATGTGGAAGGTCCGCTCCTCCTTGGCTTGGCGGATAGCACGAGATTTCTCCAGGAGATCTTTGGGTAAGTTAAAGAGCCCACGTCCTGGAGGGAAGGCAACCCCCCTGCCTTACTCCGATCTCCATCAAAAAGAACTGAATGTCAGCAGGAAGGAAGAAAGGCAGAACAGTAAAGTAGGGCCAAGCCAAGCACCTTGTCTCCAGCCTTCAAAGAGACTGCTGGAATAAGCGTGCAGCTCAAACACTGGGAGAGCCGTGTCAGCTTAAAGGGACTCTGCTGAGGGCTGAGTGACAGTTCTATGAAGGCCACGGGCTGGTGCAGGGAAGACACAGAACAGCAGCCACCATGGGGCTACCACGCAAGGGCCCCACTAATGATTTCCAGTAGTTCCCTCCTGATCCAAGAGGGACATCTCCTCTGAGCCCTGGGTCACATTTCTAGTCAGCTCCTCCAAGAGTCAGCTGTTCTTGATATTGTCCCAATGCCACACAAGTGCTAACACAGTAAGGGATGCTGAAATCAGGAAGCAGCCTGTCTTCTATAAGGGCTGCCACCTCCCACAATACCCCATCTCTTGATTTGGTCAGCCATAAGGATACAAGTCTCAATGTTGGCACCAACGATGTAGCCATTGACATCAAAGTTGATACGAATGAATTTACCCTGAGGAGACAAATACAGAGGCAACAAATCTCAGAGAGAGGGAACATGGCCCCCACCCCACCGCCCAGCACTGCTCCTGTACCCAGAGGCTGAGGAAGGCTAGAGGCTCTGTGTTTAAAAGCTGTGCCAACACTAGGCTATCCAGAGGTACTAAGCTAGTCATTGTGCCCAGCCTGGGGTGGGTTCATGCCTGTTATGGGCAGTTCTCCTTCCCGTGTGACCTGATCCTTGGGAACCCACAGGCCGCTAGTATGACAGGGCACAGACAATACTTCCTCACTGGCTTCCCCATTTTCGGGAAGGAGGTTGTGGCCATTCTAACTGAAAGGGGGAGGGGCCATGCTGACTGGGACTTGAACACCAACTGGAGGGGTGAACAAAACCCCAAGTCTCTGGGTAAAAGCACCAGGTGGGAAGCCATAGCGCCAAGATATGTGCCCGGCACCTTGTCTCCCAGGAGCAGGGTGCCACCAGCTGGTACTCACGAATCGTGAGGAGTTGTCATTCTTCACCGTCTTGGCGTTTCCAAAGGCCTCTAGGATAGGGTTGGCCTGCAGCAGCTGTCGCTCCAGCTCCCCCTGTGGAGAAACCCAGAGTCTCATAAAGGCCAGGTGGCAATGTGGGCTAAGCCCAACACACCAGGAGCAGAGGCCTGCAGGGAGGGCCCTGGTAGCTGCCACTCTACCCAACTCCTTCCTGCTGGGCCTTTGCACACGGGCTGGGAGGAAATCAGGAAGCTACTGGCTCTGAGGAAGAGTGCCCAAGAGTGGGAAGATAAGACACAACCTGTCTCTGAGACAGGTTCCCCTATGCCCACTGGCCTTCTGCCCCTCCGTGTATCTACACAGAGTCAGTGGTACTGTCCCTACGGACTCCTACCTCCAAATCTTCCCTGACATCTAAATGAGTGCTTGGTGAAGCCCACTTTGGAGCCCCAAATACTTATCAATAATTTTCACAAATCTTATCTGTGGAATCCTGGTGCTTGTTGGGTTCCGGAAGAAACCCTTGTACATTTTGTCCTTGGACCTATGGTGCTTACATAGGCAACCAGCTGCCCTGTTTCACAGACTCAGGACCTGAGGTGGGGAAGGAGGGACAATCTGTTCAAGATCACTGAGCCACGAGTCAGCAAACTCAAGCCTTCTCCCTGATCACTTTAATGCCCCTGCCCTGGCCACTACCCACCCAATCAGTTCTGGAAGCAGCAATCAACCATGGCCCACACTGACTGAGGACCCAGGACCCTATTCCTTGTGACAGTTAGACCTCTGGAGGAGGAAGCTCTTGACTCCTACCAAGAAGGGCTGAGGTTTACCAGCAGGGCTGGAGAGTGGCCAGGGCTTTATGGAAACAGCAGCCACCTGAGACTATGGAAGCGGTGGCAGCAGCTATCTCAAGAGTCGGCAACACCACACCTGCCTGCCGGGGCACCTGCCTGCCGGGGCACCTGCCTGCCGGGGCACCTGCTGCAGACACCACGTACCTACAGGGTGTCGGCAAGATTCTGGAGTCCAGAAGTGAGCCAGGTTAAGACTCCTCACTCTGCCACCTCAGCTGGTGCTCCCTACTTCTGCAGAAACTTTCATGACTCAGTCAGGTAAGTGCAAAGGTCACTCTACTCCTGAGAAGAGGGTCAGTGAGGCCAGGCCACAGGGCAAGGACAGCAGCGCCCTCAGCGATGGCCATGTACATGCACTTGGAACCAGTAGTCACCAGGTGCCAGGATCCCTCCCATAAGCCTCTAGCAGACCTGGGATCAGCCTACAAGCAGCCCACATAGCAGACTTGGATAAGAGCGGCTCCCTGCTCAGTGACAGGCTGCCAGGATGGTGGGCCCACTCCTGCTCCCTCAGACAGAGCCTCTGCCTGCCTGACTTAGAGACAGAGCTCAGGCTTCTCTGTCTGAGCCCACACACAGCTGCTATGGAGAGAAGGATCGCTGGGCCGAGTGGAGTAGTTAGGGCCCACTCCCTGCTGCCGCTGGTGATAGTTTCCTTTACAGACATCTAATTGGGCAGAGGAGAGATTTTGTGAATAAAATTTGCACATCTGTATGATCCTAAGCTTGAAATTACTCGTCCAGTTTCTGAAAAACTTTCCTGGGGGTGGGGGGCAATTTCAGCCAGGGGGTTCCATTAGTACATTTAAAAAAAAAAAAAAACTGAGGGAGACAGGATAGCTGCTCAGACTACAGAAGTCCACCCTGCCTGTTCTCTTAAGTAAGCTCTGCTCTGAAAATCCACAGACCTATCCAAGGCCACATGAAATGTCTGGTAGGCTTGGCCTGCAGGTACGGGCGGCTCAGTCAGTCACTGCAGCTAAGAGAGCTCTCTCCCAGGAACGTCGTGACAGGCCTTGCATTGCAAGCATGACAAGTATGGAAAGTCACAGTACAGCTTCTGGCATGGTAAACAACTCCACTGGTCACTGGCCTTCACAGTGACTGGACAGCAAGCAGGGGCAGCCAGTCAGTCACTCCAGCTGGCACAGAGTGCCCACCATGGGGTGTGTCTTCAGAGCTTTCTTCCCACATCACCCTGACCCCAATTATTTGTATGTCAGAGGCCTGTCTTCCCTCTAAAGTTGGAACCCAGGCACGAGGCACACGGGGCCCTTTTTCTGCTCTCTAACTAGGGGTCCTGTCTCTTGTCCTCCAGGGCAGAGGCTCCAGCAGCACCCTCCTAAAAACCAGCCACATACCAAGCATTCAATAAATAGCTGGGAAATAGATTTTACTCCAAACTCAAGAGACAGAAAACCACAGCCAGAGACCTCCTAACCTCCCAGCTCTGTTTTTAAAACAGGTCTCCTATGAAGAATGGAAAATTGGGGGGGGGGGGGGGGGGGGGGAGTAAGGGTAAGGGCGGGAGAGAGAAAAGAAACTTTATTAGTTTCTAAATATAATTCCTCACACCCTGTGGAAAAAGTTTCAGGAAGTCTCAAGAAGCTCAGCGTGTGGGGAGTTGTTTCTGGTCTGGCTCCAAAAGATGGCACATGGATGTCGAGCGGCGGTACCCCAGCTATGCATGCAGAGACACACCCCACTTACTAGTGAACACAGTGCATAGGACACCAGTATGGTGAAGCCAGTGAGGTCAGTAGAGCACCCCAGTGGCCTTGGGGTGACATCACTGGCACTTAGATTTCTCAGGGCAACCAAGGAAACAAGGAAACTCCAATCTAGGACCTCCGGCATCTCAGCTTGTGCCAGGAGACGAGGGGCCAGCCGTCTGTGACTGGTGTGCACCATGAAGTATGTGGGACTCTGGGAAGGCAGGTGCACATCCCACCATGCCGAGACCAGAACTGCACAGGGCCCAACTGGAATTCAGGCAGGTCTGGAGCTCTGAGAAAAGCCAGATGATGAGGCTAACCCAGTCAGGAATTGCTGTGAGCGTCACGCCCAACCCGCCTCCCGAGACAATCAGTGAGCCGAGCCTCTAGGAAAAGATCTAGCTGCAGACAGTGATAAGGTGTGGGGTGAAAGCTGCTCAGAAGAATGTACGGAGTCCAAGGGCACACGATGGCAGAACACACATTCCTGGTGCAAACGTGCAGTAAAACGTGCATCTCACCTAGCCAGGGCACTGGAGTTCCACCACAATCCACCAAGGGAGGAGGGAAAAAAGGAAGTAAGATGACTTTCCAAATGTGCTTTCTCAGTGAGGGGACTGTCCACCCAGAGGCATTAGCTCACACAACAGAACAAGGACACGGGGATCGAAGGTAGGTCAACCCAAGTCCTTCTGGCCTCCATCAACTTGAGAGCCACGTCTCGGGCTGGCTCTGCATGCAGCAATTAGCTGCCATGTCAGGCATTCTGCTGGGTAAACCCTGGGATGGCTCTAGGTTTCACAGCAACGTGGAGACCCAGCCACTCCCAAGACCCTAAGCTGCCACCGAGGGAAGCAGGTAGGCCTCTGCTTGTTCCCAAGAGCATCATTTAAAGATGAGGCCTCCCTCCTTCACCACCCTCCGCCAAGGCCCCACAAGGCGCCAGGCACTCACCTGGTCCTTCTTGCTCTTGTGTGAGGAGGCCACATGTGCCAGGTACTGGATGACTTTCTTGGTGTTCTCTGTCTTGCCTGCTCCAGACTCACCCCTGCCAACAGAGTTAAAGAGTCCTCACTGAGACGTAGCCACATCCTCACCCTCCACCCCAGACAGCAGCACTGTCTACCACTCTCTCCCATGAGGGAGTAACATGAAGAAAATGTGATGCTCTGGAACCTTCTCTCAGTCTGTTTCCCATGGCCCACCAGAGCCAGACAAAAGTCGATTCATACCCACTGCCTACCCTGGCCACTTGGTAACCTTTAGACCCAAATGTTTTAGACATCAGGGAGGCAGCTATTGACCTGGGAGCCAAAGGCACGTACATGTGTTCCCTTGAAACGTCCCTGGGGGGCAATTTCTGTTCCATGAACTCCCTACCTCCTTATTAAGATGGAAAGTAGCCACATCAGACCAAAGAGCCCACCTGCTGGGGCTACTGGAAAAGCCTGTTGGTGGCTCTTGCCGGAGCCTGCCGTGCTCCTGTGCTGTCACCCACAGACCCACACTTGAGTACTTGAGGAGGGCTGACAAAGGCCTTGGTTGTGACACAAAGCTCACTGAGACCACTGAGCATAGCCTGGAGTCCTGTATCAGGGAGGAGCGGGGCCTGAACTGGGAATGAGCTTATCAACCTGCTTTTGACAAGATAAAGATAGTCTTTCCCCAGGAAGAAGAGCAGGGACGAGTTCAATCCCCAGCACCACAAATAAAATCATCAGAGCAATAAACACCACCACTACACACACACACACACACACACACACACACACGCACGCGCGCACACACCCGCACACACGCACACACGCACACATACACGCACACACCTACACCCACGCCCACGCCCACACACTCTCCCTCTGCCTCTCTCGGAAACACTTACGTGCACAGGATGGACTGATCTTCTCGGTCTGCAACAAAGAGGACATCAGGTTACCTTGGATAGGAGGAAGAACCTCTCCCTTCCCAGCTCCAGGAGGAGTTGCCAAGACAAGGAACAAAGACTCAAATGCTTCTCTGGAAGGACTCTCCCAGGCCTCCAACCTGGGCTGACTGTGGATAGCCCCAGAGGAGGCAATCTACAATGGCAGAGCTCCAGGCAGCTGCCTGCCCCCAGCTCTGGCTGCACACCCCTGCTCTGCCCACTCCATCCCACGAATATCAAGAAAAAATGCCCATGGCAGGCGGCACCTGCAACACAGCCCGCGTTTAAGCAAGGAATGCCATTTACAGGGCCAGAAATCAGAGCGGGCAGCATTTCAAGGCCTAGCTTGCAATGGGACAGTCCCAGTGTGGGACACTGCCTCGCAGAATCTAAGACCAAAGACGACTGCCTTCTCTGAGTCCCACGCACTCCTCCACGCTGTGAGGCAGCACGTGTAAAAGGAACACATGTGAATCCACATGCATGGTGCTTGGCTCATGTAAAAGGCACAATGATAACAGGATAGAGGGAGCCAGGGATGAATGAATGGCAGCTTCTGGCATGCACCTGTGACAGCTTGCTCTCTACACCAGTGGCAGGAACTTCCAACAGCCACCCTAGCTCCAAATTTAGCAAGAAGAAATAGGAGTGTTCTCCTTTGCGTGGAGGCACCACCACAGTTCCCCGCACTCTGAAAGCTAAGATAAGATGGTCAAGCTCCAAGACGATACACGGCTGCCGACCTTAAAACCTAGAGTTAATTAAAGCAGTTGAACCCAGCCCCCAGCTATTGGGTGACATCAGAACCGCAGCGAGGTACCTGTCCATGGTGCTTCACGGCACAGACAGCATACCCTGGCTACCCACCCTACTTCATGATTTGATAAATATAACACATAAAACAGACCTGGTGCTGACCCTGTGAGTACAGTAAACTAACTCACAGATAGGCCACCGTCATCCCCAAGACAGAGCAGCAGTGGCCTGGGGGGGAGGGGGGGCAGAGCAGGAGAACCAGTCAGGGGCACTGATGGCTGCTGGCCATCATACTGGCACTCCTGGCTCTCTCACAGGCTCACGAGCACATGTGACAAGGTGCTGGGTGAAGGACTCATGGCTTTCTGTGTGCATAGCCTCAGGACATATAGACACAGTCATCCAATGGCAGACGGACCAGGCAGATCACCAGCCCTCCTGTAGGTGAGCTTTCTAGCTGGCCCAGTCTCAGCAGCATACAGTGCTGAGGACACAGCTATCCCTATTCTATCAGGTCTCATGCAGGAAGCAGGAACAGGAAGCCTTACACCCTACACAAGCAGCAGCTGCCTCTGCCCCCAGCTGCAGCCTTCATTCTAGTCTCCCAAGAAATAGCCACCAAGCCAGGCACTTGGGAGCCTCAGTAGAACTGCTGCGGACCTAAGGCCAGGGTGTCCTAAAGCTGACAGACCAAAACCAAAAAACCAAGAAAAAAGGAAACCATCTTGGAATGAGAGCCCCATCATCCCATTCACACCAATACCACTCCACCTCCCTGAGAGCCACTCAGAAGTCAAGAAGGGGGCACTCAACCTTCCTCCCCCACCCCCCAAAAAATGTATTCTTCAAGGCTGCCAGACAAGGACTGAGCAGAGCCTCATGGCAGAGTGGCTGGGGACAGGCTAGAGGAGAGCCGTTTCCAGCCCATGAAGCTGAAGCAAGCATTTCCGTCATCCCAGGCCCTGCCCTCCCCCAGCAGCTCCCTGTGGTCGGCCCCAGCTGTGGCTGCAGGCGGGCATGTTTAGTCACCGCTCCAGAGCAGGCAAGAATGTACCTGCGTGTGCTGTCAAGGCACGAGCAGAAAGGGCCTGGTGCTACCATAAAAGGAAACGTTCTCCATTCCTTTCAGAAGGAGCTGTTTCCCAGGGCTGTCCAGGCCCAGGCCCTGGATGACTGGAATTCCTTTATGTGAGGAGGAGTCAGTGAATTATTCACTACTGAACAGGAAGCAGGGTGGCCAACCCACGCGGACACACATGCACAAAAGCAGAGACATGCAGGCAGACACAGAAAGTGTGTGTCCTGATGCACAAGAATGTGTGCACAGGCATGCAAACAGGAACATAGTGCACAAAGCAGTACATACACAGACACCTGTGTGTAAACATATCCCAGCATGTTATATACTTACGTACATAGAGGCCTGCACGTGCTCCAAAAGCTTAAAGCTCAGAGCCAGACTCATGAAACTTGTGCCTACCCAGGACCCTTAGCTCTGCCCCTTGACCTGATCTCTCCACTGCCATCACAGTCCAGACCAACCTACTTCATCAGATGCTGCTGAGCCATTGCTTTCACAAAGATGGCCTGCCAAGAGACCTCCTCCTCCCAGCACTGAGCACGGAGAAGCCACCTGTTTAGAGTGACTCACACAGCCTCTAAATCCTCAAGATCCTTACAACACTTTCTGGAAGCTTCAGTCTGACGGAACCTCACCACACAGGAAAGGCAGGTGACTTTTTTCACAGCATTATGTTTGAAATCTGCTCCTGAGCTCAGGGTATCCCTTACAGATAATCAAGTCCCAGCAAGTGGTGGGCCTGAACCAGTTCATTCTGCTGCCTGCCATCCTATGTGTTCGGGTAGGGGCGCGCGCGCGCACACACACACACACACACACACACACACACACACACACACACACGAGCACTCATGACAACAGCCTTGCCTCATACTGTCATCTCTGTGGCTCCTGAAGCCGTTTGTTTCTGCCCAAGTACGCACTTGGTCCTATGTGGTCTAACAGTTTATCTGAAATGCCCTTTCTGTCTTCTATCCCGGGACCTGAGGAGGTGACAGCTATCAGCATAACTCTATTCAGACACACAGGCTCTGACTCACCAGGACCCCACGGCCCTACCTCAGAGGATGTGGGCTGAGGTAGCACTCTGAGTCTCAGCCATGGTCTCTAGAGCTCTCAACAGCCACAGCCTTTCCTCAGTCAGAATCTTGACAAAGCCCTGAGCAGGAGACAACAGCTGCCAGAGAGTAGTTTGAGGGCAGTTAGAAAGGAAGCCATTAGGTCTGCCCTTGACCACTGGCAATGAACAGGGTCTGTTCTGAAGACCCGTGAAAATAAATGCCTGAGGCCCACTCAGAAGGCTTGCCTTAGCCACCCTCACACTACATCACCAAGCTCCTAACCGAACCTTCCAGAACTGCAAAAAAGGCTTCCATCAGTTAAACACTCAGCAGTCAAGCTTTTGCTGCCCTTGACCAGACTTTAAACCCAGAAGCCCCAAGGCTGGGTCCACAGAATGAGATCAGAGCTGGTGTGGCCACCTGAGTGGACAGGTTTCTAGCCAACTCGGAAGACCACCTGAGGCCTCTGCAGGTGTTTCATCCCAGGCATTTGGAGTCCTACACACATGGGGGAGGGGAGCAGACATGCCGTGGCTCACTTCCTCTGTCAGAGGCACTATGGCTGATTCTTGTCCATAAAAGGCTGTGAGGCTTCAGACTACTAGCACAGTGGTGACATCAGCCAGACAGGAAGTACAGGAGGAAGGGCGCAGGCCTCTACTAGAACTGACTCATAGTTGGGCTCAGAGAGTGTGCCTCCCTGGAGGAACTGTCAGAGGCCATAGCTGGGCGAGTGCCTCCCTGAGGAACCTCATCTCCAGGTCCACTGGGTTCTCTAGAGCTGAGAAGTAGATCTGTCAAGGTAGGCAAACATGCCTACCCAAGTCTGGACTATGACAAGCAGCCCCACTGTGAACGTGCTCTGGAGAAAGCTGCACATGAGACCTGAGGGTGACCTTCTGTGTGAAGACTGTGTGGGCATGGTGATTTCTACACTGGCCCACTGAGCAGACGCTGGAACTCCAGAGTCACCTCTCAACACCACCTAGGTCTCAGGAAGCCACGGAACAAAGGATTTTGCAAAGCATATAAAATGTGGGGTTCCTGTTCAAAGCTAGAAGTGTAGCTTAGTGTGGCCTGGAGATAAGGCCATTTGATTCAAGTCCAGAGCTGAAGAGAGAACCCAGGCCTCTGTCCCAGTTAAAAGTACCAACAGGCTGGGTCCAACCTCTATGCACAGAGGCCATGGCCACCCTCATGATGAGAGAGAGCCTGTGAGTAACTCTGATGCCATCTCCACAGCCTGATCACAGCTTGGGTAACAGGCTGGGAAGTAGACAGAAAGGAAAGAAGAGAGGGTATGAAATACTACTTCCTACTTATTAGCAGAGGTTGTAGACAGGCTGAACAGAGGTCTTATGTCAGTCTCCAACAGACAGCCCTTTAAGAAGGAAAGAGAGAGATGACTCAGTGGTTAAGAGCACTGACTGCTCTTCCAGAGGTCCTAAGTTCAATTCCCAGCAACCACATAGTGGCTCATAACCATCTGTAATGGGATCCAATGTCCTCTTCTGGTGTGTCTGAAGACAGCTACAGTGTACTCATATACATGAAATAAATAATCTTTTAAAAAAAAGGAGGAGGAGGAGCAGGAGGAGGAGGAGGAGGAAGCCCTTTGCCAGGGTCCCCCAAACATACAACGTGGTCCCGGATACACAGGTAGCTCACTCAGCAGCAATCACTGCTAGACAGGTGAAGAACTTGTGCTCCTCCGGAAGATCTGGTCCAAGAGGCCCTGGCCCCAGGTGCAGAAGGCAGGAGTCAGGCAGCCCTCCCCGCCTGGATGATTAGAACAAAGATGCAGAGATGACTCTCCACCTCCACTGTGCTGAAGTGAGCAAAGCCCCAAACAAGCTTTCTCTTGGCCAGGTGCACCAGCAAAACTCAGGTGCACAATCAATCGGACCGTTTCCACTTCTCTGCCAGCAAGGCCAAGACAAAACGCTCTTGATGGCAGCTCACCTAGCACAGGCAGCTACACCAGGTTTCTGGTCTGGAAATCCAAAAACACATGAGTGCCCACTACCCATGGCAAATGCCTTCAGGAAGCACCATGATCAACCACAGTTCATGGCTCGGCAGAGCTGTGCTCTTGGGGAAGGAGCAAAGGGAGACTAGGACAGAAGCAACATAGGGCACAGCCAGGCAAGGTTCAAGGGAGAGCTGATGTCCAAAGGACAACTCTATGGCCCCAGCCCCACCCAATAAGCTCAGAAGTATCCGTTAGAGGCGTGGGGCTGGTGGCACTGCCTTGAAAACGCTGAGGCCTCCAACAACCTTGCCAGTCTAAGAGGCATGCTGGAGGCTGCCAAGAAGAGCAGGCCACAGGAGCACAGTGGCACGCCCTTACCTTTCAACTTGGACCTGAAGACAACACTATGAACAGACTATGAACAGACTATGACCCCCAAGCTCTACTATCTGAATGCCAAAAACATCTTAGGTCCTTGGGAGTCAACCCTGAGCCAGTACCCTGGATCAAGATTGCAGGAACTTTATGTGTGCAAGCTGCCCACTTTGACTTCAGGGAATTAATTTTGCTCATCTGCTAGCTTTACTCCTGAAAGCCAATGGGGAAAGGAAAGCGGCTCTCTGCTCTGAACACAGCACTGTCTAGCCTTAGTACACGCCATAGCCCCACCGCAGTCTCTGTCAGAACTTGGGAGAGTAGAACCCTCTGCTTTATCCAATCTAAACTCTATTTTCTTCCATTTTCTTCCCACAGACATCCTCTCTTGTTCACAAGGCTTCTCCCTACAGCTGAGGCTTGACTGTAGCCTACAAAGTGCTAAACCCCATGACTACCCCACCTCAAAGTTCCAGGGCACAACACCTCTGTGTCACTGTCAGAGAGTCCTCACATTGTCATCTGGTACCAGTCAGCATCCCTCTCAGCTGGACCTAGGGTTTGCATGTCTAGATGTTCTACAGTGTACAGTACACAGGAGGCATGAGGCTAGCCCTGGGCAAGGACCATATCACACAGACACAGAGCATGGCCCTCCTCAGGAAGGCCACACTGTCTCCTGAGGCACACGATCAGGCACAGGGCTGGCTCCATACTTCCCAGCAGACAGTGTGGCCCTTGTGAGAAGGCTGGCAGGGCTCAGCCCTCCTGGCCAGCACATTCCTGCTTAAGAAGAGTCATCGCATCTGTGGCTTCCCACTGCGCTAGCTCCAAGGCTGCCACTCAGAACCTAAAATACTCTCCCAGCCTCTGATGAGCCGGGGGGGCTTTTCCTTAGGAAGGCCTGGAACCAGCTGAGCAGACAGCAAAAGGTGAAGGGAGGCCTTTCGTGTGTGCACTGCCCCCACCTAACTGCTGGAGTACAAAGAGGTCCTTCAAGGACTAGTCAAAAAAGAGGGGATTGGTGGCCATGACCTTCTTGTTCAGAAAAATCAAGAGACCGCCCCCACCCCCAGTTCCAATAGATGACACATCAGCTATCACACCTGAGCCCATCCCCTCACCTGTGAGCCAGGGGACCATGCTTAGATGGGAAGGACACTCGGCCAAGCTCGCTGTCACTGCTTACCTAGCAAGGTCAGTCAGCCACTCAGAGAGATGTGGTCATTCAGTGACCAACCACTTCCAGAGCAGCTTCCAGAGAAGCAAAGACAGGATGGAGAGAAGACAAGCACAGTGCAAAGGGCAGGCCTGCAATGCAAGCCAGCTCTGCTGCCTCCCTACAAACCCTGTGAGCTCACTGAAATGCCAGCATCCCCGAGAGTGAGCCAGACCTGGCTCAGAGTTAACAAGAAGCACAATTTCTTCTCTACCTGCATTGGGAGTGGGAGAATAACTGGGCTCAAGCCAAATTCTCTCTCTGATCAGACCAACACTCGCTCACTCTTTACCAACAAGGGCCCCAGAGAAAGCCAAAAGCTCCCCTCCCCAAGTCCACACGCAGTCCCTGTGCCTGCCTGTAGGATGTACCTGCACCCTACATGCTGGGGCAGCAATATAAGCTCTCACTTGGTTCCTAAGGCTGAAATGCCTCCTAATAGCAAAGGCTGCAAAAATGAAAGAAATGGAGAGCTAGAGCCAGAGTGGTTAAGCATGCAAACAGAACTCTAATTAAACCCAAGGCTGGAGATTAAAAGAGCAAACAAAACTGTGCCGGCACGTCTGGGCCACAGCAGAACCACTTATTAACACAGAGCAGCCAAGTTTCCCGTGGGCTCTACCTCCACCGTGCCTTCGCTGCCATACCAGCCTCAGCAGCCACAACTTCCTTGAACCCCAAGACACCTGACACCTGCTGCTACTGCCCTGGCACCAGGCAGCAGCAGCTAGCCTTGCTATGCAACGATAGCCTCAGACATGTGGGCAAATGTCTTCTCTATCCATCTGGACTGCCGGGGCCTCCAGCAACAGCGTAGTAGACTGGCCCTTTGGGTATCTCAGCATTTCTTATCATCTGTTTGTGTGGCCTAAGCCAGACACCATATCCTGTGCCCATGGCAGACAATACTAATCTATCCCAGCATTCTTTGAGATTGTGTCTCAAATCCTCTACACATCTATAAAGCTTAGTCTAGGGATTTTCAACCGGGGACAATTTTGTCCATCAGGGAATATGTAAAGGAAGTTACTGGGGAAATTTTTTTTTTTTTTTTGTGGTCACAACTAAGGAGAATGAAAGAGGCCAGGATAACATAGGAGGCCATGCATCCTACAGTATCCCAAGTATCATGTCTGACAAATAGAAATAGGTAAAATAGCTTATAACCTGCCATCCAAAGCAAGATGAAACTGAAGGAACCACAGGCAGTGGTGGAGACTGAACAGGCAAACGCCAGTACTGAAGGCTTCAGTGACAAGGGCCCTGGGAGGGCTCAAAAAGTCTGTCCCTAGACAAAGCCACCAACCACCCTATTTGGTAAAATGAATGCTAGTCTGTCAAAAGCTATAGCCAACTAAGGAAGGAAATTTTTGTCTAGTTCTTGGGGTGGGGGGACAGAAGAGGAACCATCTGGCTATACCTTTTAAAATGCAAAAGACAAGGCAAACCTACCCACCCCATCGCCCACTGGGTGAACAGCAAGCCCTAAGGTTTCACCCGAAAACAGAGTAACAAGCTCCAACAGCATGAAGACCAAGGGTCCACCTACAATGCCTGTCTTAGAGCAAGAATCCAGGGTCCCTTTTGGAAACACTCTACTAGTGATCCACGGCGACACAGGCAGGCCATGTGACTAACTTCCTTCACATCCCAAGAACAAGACACCTACTACTAAAGGCGTTGTGGACCCACTGTGTACAAGGAACTGTTCAACAGCCCAGAATGTGCTTAGTAGGTCCACATGGGGGGGTCAAAAAGCCCAGAATGTGCTTAGTAGGTCCACATGGGGGGTCAAAGAGTTCCAGCAAACTCAGAGCAAAACAGAAAGCAAGATGGGAGCTTTCTCAGGCTGCAGGTGAGATCACAGCCCCAGCCCCAGCCCCAGCCCCAGCCCCAGCCCCAGCCCCAGCCCAGGGCTCCCAGGTTCCCAGGTGAGACTGCAGCCCGAGCCCGAGCCCGAGCCCGAGACCCAGCCCCAGCCCCTGCGCAGGGCTCCCAGGTCCCCAAGTGAGACTGCAGCCCCAGCCCCAGCCCCTGCCCCTGTCCCTGCCCCTGCCCCAGCCCGAGCCCCAGCCCCAGCCCCAGCCCCAGCCCCAGCATGCGGCTCCCAGGTCCCCCACAACACCAACCGTTCCCTCCACCTGCTCTTGCCCTTGAGGTCCTGACCAGCTCCCTCCCTCATGAGGCTGGAAAGGAAGGAGGCACATTTCTTTAAAATCGCTTTCTCTTAACCATTTCCAGTCAATGTGAGTTTCGGGAATCCTTCCCCAAACTTTCTTCTCATGAAGAAATGAAATTGGTAACTCTCTTGGCAAAGAGCCCTACAAGTTTTCTGATGAAAGTGTAAAAGTCCAGCCCAATGGCTGGCTGCAGGAGCTGCTTTCCAAAGCTCTCCCATGACAGGCCAGAAGAGAGCAGCTTACATCCCGTGGAGAGTGAGAGCACCTATTCAGGAAGACCCCAAACGCACTTCTCGCATGCAGCCCAGCGAGAGCCAAGGGAAAGTGACTCATAACCTCTACAGACAGAGACTCAGACTCCTCTGGAATCTCACAGAATGTTCTCCCACCAGACTGTTCTCATTAGCACTTTCAAACCAAAGGGTTGGCTTCCACAGGAATTCTGATAGATGTGAATGTAAGCCAAAGGCTAGGCCAAACTTGTGCATGCTGCCTAATTAATGACCGAGAAATACCTTCTACATAGCACTGTGGGCAAAGTGAAGGATAATACAAGGGGCATCACCACCACTGCCCTGGTGGACTACAGAGCTTAAAGAGCAAAGAACACAAGAAGCCACTATCAAAATGAGACGGCCAGGCTTCTGGGAGTCGGGTCTGACTTAAGATTACATACGCACTGACAGCAGAAACCACTCCTCTGAAGGAAAGGCTTCAGGAAAGGCCTATCACTCATAGAAGGAAAAGAGAACCACGGAGACAGCCAAGCAGACCAGGGAGGGGGAGCCCAAGGGAGCAGAGAGACAACTGAAGGGAAGGCAGAGGGTGGGAGAAGCTAGGAACACAGACGTACTAAGACATTAGCCAGGAAGTGGCCTGGGGGGTGTGGCCTGGAAGAGGGGATTAGCAAGTAAACACCCTCCTGAAGCATGCCACTGTGATGGGACAGAGAACACGGAAGGGTGCAGCCACCAGGGGAGACCTCACATCTCTTCTCTACAAAAGGAAAGCACACCTGCACATCACTAACTGTACACATGGAATGCGGAAAGGAGAAAATGGAGAGAATGAGGAACCAAGAGAAGGACCTAGAACAGACCTGAAAACTGTCAACTCAGAAGGATGGAAAAGTAGGAAAACAAAGTACCATCTCTAAAGTATCCAAAAGCATGTCCTTTATATAGCCACTGGCCCCGGCTCTTGGACGATGACCCACCCATCACCAGACACAAGAGCAATGGGAAATCAGCTCCCGAAAGTGACTGACACCACAGGAAAGGACCTCACAGCCCCAAAGCACTCACCCTGCATCATGCTCCTGTAGGCAGTATCTGTGATGGCGTAGATGTGGGGTGGCATCTCGTGCCTCTTCTTGCCCTTGTACATGTCCACGATCTCCTCTGAGTAGATAGGCAGGTTCTTATAAGGATTGATGACCACACAGAACAGGCCTGAATAGGTCTAAAGAAAGCAACGGAAAGGAATGTTTTAGCAAGTCTGATTCTCCAAAGCATTCAAATTGTGTGGCTGAGTGTCCAACTGTATCCAAAGCCACATCTCAGCCTAGGGTGAAAGCGCTCCCCGGTGTCCCTGCTCCTGATGAAGCTTGGGGGATGGGGGGAGCACACAGGGACAGCACTCTCTCAACACGGGTGGATGCCAGCTTTGTGTATTGATAAGTGAGCATCAGACAAGGGCCATACCAAAGCAGACAGAAGTCCAATTATAACTCAGATTCCAGCCAGTCATGGGAGCACACACCTTTAACCCCAACACTTGGCAGGCAGAGGCAGGTGAATCTCTGAGTTGAGGCCAGCTTGGTTCTACAAAGCAAGTTCTAGGACAGGCAGGGCTACACGGGGAAACTCTGTCTTGAAGGACAAAAAGACAAATAAAAACCTCAGATCCTAGGACAATAAGATGTGTCTCTCATTATGAGAGATGCAGAGAGATAAAGGATTTAACTGTGTACCAGAAAACTGCAGAGAGAACGTAAGTTATTCACATTCATACAAAACACACACACAGACACACACAGACACACACAGATACACACACACACACACCCCAGCTTTTAACACTGGAAAAGCTTACCATCCTACTAAATCAAGTATATCCTTAGTGCCTAAAAAAACATCTCATGCCCTGCATTCCTGGGAAAATCTTTCAAAAACATTAAGGCTGCTTTTGGGTCCTCTAAAGGCCTTCTACAGAGGCAGAAACTCAAAACTGCCAATATCCTTAATGCCAGACACCTACAACATCCCCGAGGTTCCCGGTCTGCTTCGACCTTTAAAAGCAAACACCTGGATCAGATAGCCAAGATTCAAACCCCAGGATGCTCCCAGGGTGCTGGGGAAGGGGGACCCCTTACCCTTCTGCCTCCACTTCCCAATCTGCATAAAGACCACAGTCTGAAGTTGGCCACTTACTGCACGTTGAGGGGTAGGAGCACACTGTTGGCTCAGGAGAGTGGCTGTTCATGGTTCCTTCCTACAGTCACCTTACACGCTCTTTCCATGTTCCTAAGGAAGCCTACAATGCCTTTTGAGCAATTCTAATGAATGTCCTGCTCCTTCCAAACACACAGATGGCAGACTCCTAAACAACATGAGAAATGTCCTTGCCAGGGGCACCCAGGGATGCTCCGTTTAGGGGACATGACTGTTTATTAGGAGCAATAAATAGCATTCCCAGCATGATCATCTGGGGAAAGTGGACCCCAAGATGGAAGGGAAGGCTGGGGATTGAGGCCCCTGCCTCTGCTAAGAGACAATGAAAGGTCACAAGGCAAGCCTCACTGAGAACAAATTCAGGCCTCAAGAAGACCAAGGCCAACCTCCTTGGTCTGGAGACCCATTCTCTAAACATCTTTGCTTTTCCTCATCCCACACTTCCTGAATCTTCACTGTACAGTTTATCCCCTGATCCAGGGGCACCAAGTCTGGAGAGCTGACCATGATATTCATTCAGCCCCTTCAGCCTCCCTGTGCTCTCTCTGGCAAACTGCACAGCTAACTCAGGGGTTTGCATAAAAGCCAGGCATGAAGACAGAGCTCCTCCCCAGCACTGACCAAAAACTTTCTCTTTGGAACTGCCAAGAAAAGCTAGGCTGAGGACAATGCTCAGGAGCCTCCACCCAGTCACCGGTCAGCTGCTTTCCATTAGAGGTAACTTGGATGCTAACAGGAGGCTCTGACTGCAGGTGGAACTGCAGCCTTCCTTCTTCCCAGGGAGTTATGGGAATGGAGAAGGGGCTTCAGCTGTGTGTTCTCCCTCCAATTATTCTATTCTCAAGGGACCAGGAAAGTCAAAGCAAAAGAGCCGAATGGGGCAAGGGTTTAGATGCTACAAAAAGACAGGAGCAAGGTCATTTTGTGGTATCCTGTGTGAATGTCAGATGGCATCAGGTAGGGACAAGATACAAGTCCAGAGAATAATGAAGCCGTGCCAGGATCTCCAAACCCTTGGACTTTGTTCTCAGCCTTGGAGAAAACCCACACTGTAGGAACTCCAGTCCAATAAAAAGGACAAGGACACATGGTCCCTCATGTAGGGCATGCCACAGAGCCAGATGTTTGAAACAGCTGGCAGAAACAGAACTGGATGGACACTGCAGAGGGCTCTAAAGGACTCTCTGGGCTGACCACCCCCAAGCCAGGAACACTGGCCAGCTGAGCACTGGCAAGGGGGAGCCCCGCTAAGGTGGGAGGAAGGAACACACTAAGTGCTCATAGAGACACACACTGAGCAAGTGGCCATGGTCCACGTGGCCACACCAGGAAGCTGCTCCATTCACAGGCCACAGAGGCTCTTTGTGCCCCATCGCCCCCTGTCCCAAGCCTCACCTCCCCCCAGAGGAAAAGACAGAGCAGCTGTGGTACAGAATTGGCCATGCCGCCCACAAAGCTGGGCAAATGCAGCATGAATGTTCCTGGAGTCACAGTGTGAAACCTTGATGCACATATATAGGCTGGGAGGGAGGCTGCAGCCCTGCCCAGTCAGCCACAAAGGCTTTGATCGCCCCACAGTTCTGCATCTGCTGGGATTTCTATGAGCAACCCCTAGTGATGTTACTTAGGGGATGAACTGTGGCAGAGGGACCTACCTAACAAAGGAACCAAACCCAAAGTGCCTACAACCAGAGTTGAGTGGGGTAGGGGGTAGGGGTGAGGGGGAAGCCTGGCTTCCATACACCACATCCACCCACAGAACAAAGTCCTGCACTGTCACTCACATGGGGTACTGCTTAACACTGAAGCCCTTTAACAGCTAATATGGCCCATGTGGGAAGGAGAGCAGCTAGCTAGAGGCAAGTACAGGTGGCCAGCCTGTTTCCCAACAGGGGCTCAGTTAAATGGAGACAGCAAGTAAGAGGCCAAGTAGAGGACCTTCACTTAGTGGCAGCCAGAGTCCAGATCTGGTGCAAGCCAGGACCTACCTGGAAGCTTTACAGGGGAAGTGAGGCTCCGAGGCACCATGTGACAGAGTCAGCAAGGGGCAAAGCAGCACAGCAGTGTGGACGTGACATCAGCAACAAAACCTGCTAAGAGCGCCCCACTCCCAGACAAGGGGAATGTGGATCCCGCCATCTAGGCAGACACAAGGCTTTCTTCCTTCATCTCTCCACAGGCCGTCAATTTGAACCTCATGTTTGATGCTTCTGAGGGGCAGGAGTTTGGGATTTGTTCTATACACATTCTCATCAAAACCCCAGGTCTAGGGCTGGAGGTACGACTGATTCGGCGGATAAAAGCACTGCTGTTCTTATGACCTGGCCACCAGGGACTTCTGTAGTGAGGGTTTTGGCACGTGTGACAGAAGCAATCAGCCGGGTTGGAAGCACAATGTGGAAATATGAAATCACCCTGGCATCTCAGAGACAACTCAATGCTGGTCCCGTGGGAACTCTTGGAGCCCCCTCGGCACATGAGCCTGCTCTCCCCAAAGATCAACAGCAGGCCTGGTGCACTAAGACTCGGGCTTCCCAGCTGTCAGATAAGAGGGCTATCGAGATGTTGAGATACCTCATCCCTTGGGCTCTGAGCTGTGCTACTAGGCCTTGAGAGCAAGACCACGATGGCTGCAGCAACATAGTCAAACAAAGAGCTATTTTAAGAACATCCACCACATTATTTCCTCCCAAACACCTAAGCTAAAAAGAGGAACCTTTGATCTTGGCAGAAGCAAGGTAACATGAGTGTCACAGAAGATGCATGGGTGAACCCTTGCTGTGGCTCAAAAGGCCCACACCCTTCCGAGCCCACTATGGCAAGTATGGCCCTGCCAAATGCAAGGGAAAATATAACTGGAGTGCCAAGGCTGAGAGACAAAACTATCCCAGGGCCAGCAAATGAGGCACCTAAAAATTGTCTACGGCAGATTCAGGCATGGACTTTGTGATGGAGAAATATCTACGCCCAAGAGGGCAGCCGATGCAGCATCTGGTTCATCTTGACCATTTCACTGATCAATCATAAAACAATGTTCTGTTTTCAAAGACTTTAAGGGGGAAAAAAGATAAATCTGGGGTGGACCTAGAAAGAACCCTGAGACCTGGGGGCTAGTAAAGCTCACACTGCCTATAACAAGGGGCTGGGAAAATGTTGTCAACACCACCCATGTGGTGACAAAGATGTTCATCTAAAAACAAAAGTCCCAACAAAAGAAGGGGTTGGTGTACTTGGGGCCTTTGCACACACTGCTCTCAGGACACCAATGACACGTCTTTTAGGACCTGACAGGGAACCAGCACTAACGAACGTGTTAGCATGTCACCATTCCACTCTGGTCAGCCTAGCTCTGTTCTATGTGCAGTCCTTAGGAAGGAGGCTTTACCGCCAGGGTTCCACAAGGAAAAGGTAGCAGAGGCCCCAGAATAGGACTGAACCAAACTGGTGGCTATAGGTCTGGCCAGGTGGTGTGGAAGAATAAGGGAGCCAAAAGACAGCACCACTCCATTTAGAAGGAATTTACTATGTTGGCCTGAGTCCACACAGCTCCACAAAGAGCTGAGGTCAAAGGCTAGCAGGTAGGAGGGAGCATGTTCTTCCCACATGCAGGGGACAGAGGGTAATGTCAGAGCGTCCCACTAGGATGCACAGATGCAACCGCAGTGAACATGTCACCTGGCACTCCTCAAAGCCCTCCTCTTGCCCAGACAGCAGGAGTGCTGGCACCTAGGGGTAAAGAGACTCTGTCCCCACCCCTGGCCACTTACATAGATGAGCCCTGAGTAGTATCGCTCCTTGAGGTTGTGCAGCACCGAAGCTTCGTTGAGGCACGTGAGCTCTGCCATGTCCTCCACCTTGGAGAACTTGGGCGGGTTCATCTTCTGGATGTCATCCTTGTTCACCTTCACCTTCTTCCCATTCTCCACCAGCTCCACAATGGCCTCTTCTCCCACCTCCTCCTTGAGGCTGGCTGGCTCAAAGCCATTCTTGCTGGAAGGCACCCATACCAACTTCTTGGCAGCCCAGTCGGCCTGGGCCAGCGGGTTATTGATGAAGTTTTTATCCACATAGAGGTACTTGTCTGCAGCCTGCTGGGCCATGGTGACTTACAGCCAGGACCTAAGAGAGGAACAAGGACAGAACATATATGAGCCACGTAACGGTGAAATTCTTCATAACCGGCTGGAGCAACAATTGCCATGGTTTTCTTACCCTACGCATCTGGGAGAAAGTGAGTTTTAGTTAGGAATTAATAAATAAGTGTGTCGTCCCATGGTGAGCACATCAGCAATTCTATAAACAAACCCAGGAAGGGATGAGTATAAGAGTCTCAACAGTCGGGCGGTGGTGGCGCACGCCTTTAATCCCAGCACTTGGGAGGCAGAGGCAGGCGGGTTTCTGAGTTCGAGGCCAGCCTGGTCTACAGAGTGAGTTCCAGGACAGCCAGGGCTACACAGAGAAATCCTGTCTCGAAAAACAAAAAAAAAAAAAAAAGAGTCTCAACAAAGACAAACTCTGCCACAGTGACCCCATGACTGAACGCTGCCAAAAACACAGTATTTTAATAGCCAAAATGGCAACTCATTACAAATGCACAGTGACAGAACTAAAAACAGAGGCCAGGACTCTGGGGTGTACCTCCAAGGGGAAAGGAGTAGGCACGGCTGGCGAGTCTGGAGGACGTGAGCACCCAGGACTTGTTCTTCTCAAAGCTCATCTGCAGAATGACGCTAGTAGTCCTTACAGAATCGCAAATGGACAGGCACACATAACACCTATCTGTATGCACAGTTCTCTGGGAGGCAGAAGCTTGTGCAGAGAGGCTCAAGACTCTAGGTCTGGGTCCATGGCACCCCATGTTTAGCAAGGTAATGGCTGAAGTCCAGAGGCGTAGGCTGGACCCCTCGGGGACGGCACTCAGCCCAAAGCCACCAGAAGCTTCCCCAGGGCTCCCGAAGAACACAAGTAAGCTCTGCTCTGTGGGATCAAATCTGGCCACCCTATTTTGGAAACCCACACAGTTCCCAGCTGAGAACCAAGAGTTATTCAGCTTTCAGGTTTCCTGATTCCAACAGGGACTTGGATGCCAACGAGGCTGGAGGCTTTGGCTGCCCAGGCCTCCTTCTCTGGCTTGTTAAATGGTTTCCAGACCTATGCTCAGGGGCCCCCTACTCACTCTACCAGGGACTGTTTTCCTTGGAAACTCGGTGCTCCCAAACTCCCTCACAAGAGGGAAGGAAGTTCAGGGAGCCCAGGCAGCCACTTATCTAAACCTGCAGCATCAGGAAACTACAGTCCTTGTACCGCCTGACCCCCCTGCACAAGACACCATTTGCCTTACAGTGACTGCTGGAGAGAGGGCAGGGTCCAGTGTCAGCTGGTAGCAAGATAGAACCAGGCAGCTATGAAGTGCCTTAGCCTTCATCTCTTCTGTAGAGTGGTCCAGGTTTAGAATGGGCCACTGGACAAACCTTCCATACACTAACAGCCTCCCCACCACACCCCTGCTCTGCTCAGAGAACCCAGGTTTCATCAGCGCCGGTTCTTAATTTCTTCAGAACTCAAACTCATAAAGGATAAGACATCACCGCCATTGAGCTTCTCAAAGCTCCTGAGTGTGTGGCTGGGTGACAGCCTCACTAAGAGCTTGTAACCTAAGCCCTTGAAAGGCTAAGGCAGAAGGATTTTGAGTTAAGTGGCTAGACTGGGTTACCTAGTGAAACCTGTCTCATCCAGTCAAGACGCCTGAGGGTACACCTGAGGGTACCCTGCACTAGATCCCTATACTATGAGGTAGGACAGTTGAGTGTTGAACACTTCACTGCTAGTCAGTCTCCCTGGAAAGCAGCTGTTATTACCTCCAATTTATAGAGGAGAGAACAGGCTCAGAGAGGATGAATCCCCAGCTCCATCATGCAACAGGGTTCCAACCCAGATCTGCCTTGCCTCAGAACTGGGCCGTAACTGTCACAGCTCTGTGTAATCTCGGGGGGCACAGAGATTAGAGTGTATATGCATATTCTTAAATATTTTTAATATGGTAGGCAATGGTGGCACAAACCTTTAATCCTAGTACTTGGGAGGCAGAGGCAGACAGTTCTCTGTGAGTTCAAGGCCAGCCTGGTCTACAAAGCAAGTTTCAGAAAAAAACCAAAAACCATTTTTCTAGGGGCTGGAGACATGGCCTAGCAGTTAAGCATGCTTTGTTGCTCTTGCAGAAGCTCCAGTTTTGCTTCCCAGCATGCACATTGTGGTTCGAAACCGTCTATGTAACTCCAGATCCAGGGAATCCTATCCCGTCTGTGCACACATCTGCGCATACGTACGTGAAGGCAAAGCACTGATACATATAAACCATTTCAAAGCCATTTTCTCTTTTTTTACAGGTCCTTCTGATTCTGACTCATAGGAACAAGTGTCTGTTGTAGGCAGAGAAGAGGTCCACATTACTATGACCAGGACTGTGTGTTTATCCCGAAGCTTCATTTACAGATGATAAACCAACCTTATTAGGTCACGGGAGCCACTAGGGCTAGGACTCAAACCCAGAACACTTCTTTGTGGCTCATTCAGTGACTGCATAGTATTCCAAAGCTGGTTTGGTTTGGCTTGAAGTGACATACTTGGGGGTTGGGGTGGTTTGGATTTAGTTTGGTTTTTAGCTTTTGTTGTTATTTTCAATACTAGGAATTGAACTGAACCAGGGCTTCGTGCGTACTAGACAAGCAGTCTACCACTGGGCTAGCCCTAAAGCAATTCTCAGTACACTTTGAGGAGTGTAGTTTCCCTCATTACCAGTAGGCTTCCTCGCACTGAGGCTCAATGCAATGGAGACGTGTCTGTGCAATCTAACCATCTTAGAGAGCTAAGGGCAGGCAGGAGTATGTGTGTGCCAGAACGTGACTGCGCCAACACCGCCTGCCCTGGCACTCACAGGGGCACTCCTGTGGCAAGCAGCACTTGAGGAGTTAAGGGACATAGCCACTCTGGCCCACTGAAGACTGGTCGGGTTGGGCCACCCTTCCCCAACAGCTTCCTGCGGGTACCCATCCAACTCCAGAAACCCAAGCTGTTGCCTTTTTAGGCCATAATCGAGCAGGATACACCAGAAGCTAAATTAGGACTCTCAGGAAATGATGAAACTGAAAGCAAAGAGGTTGACCAAAAACTTCTTCTTTCAACCCAGAATGCAATCCCGTCACTCTTGTCTTCCTGCCCACCCCAAGCATCTTCTAGGTTTTCTCCCCCGCCCCTCCCTGCTTCTCTTCTTACTTATCAGTGTGTTTACTCAGAAAGCAAACTGCTGGCCCAGTAAAGACGGGAACCATGCTGGAAACGCCGAGAGCTTTTCCATTCCTAGACAACCAGGAAGGTTTCCCAGGCTGGCACCCCTCACACTGTCAGCTCACCTAAGGCCTCTGGAGACATGCTTGCCTACGAGCATTCCACTTCTACCCCACCTGGCACACTTCATAAGGAATATGTCATCACGTTCACTTTACTGGAGAGAGAGATGAGACTCCAACAAGCCTCAAAGTCCAGGTTAACTTAGGCCTGCGGGGCCTCTGAGCTCTGTGTCACTTCCACTGTCCCCCAAAGTCACAGGACTATGGCAAGGAAACAAACGGAGAAGCCCTGGTGAGGCAGATATGGAGCCGTCTGCTCTAAGCTGTGGGCCTGGCGCCCTGCCCTAGCTTGCACAGGGATTCTGGTTGAAAATGGAAACCGCCAGAGCTAAAGTAAAGTGCCAAGTGTAGTCCGGCCCAGCGGTCACCAATGGCCTAAGGCTCAGATTCCAGTCCTGACCCACCCCAGCACCCTCAACTCAGATTCTGTATGATTGGGACACTGATGTCCCCCAGAAAGCCTCAGGTGCTGATGACATGGTCCCCAAATGCTCTGAGGTGGGACGATGGGGAAGTGCTGGATCACAGTCCCTTCAGCGGATTCACAATTAGATATCTTTATTAGGAGATGGTAGTCTCCCTCTCTTCACATCTATTAGTTTTGAGGTCAATGAAATTATCAAGCCCAAACCCCACCATTAATGACATCAGTCCTATAAAAGTAACTGCTGTAACAACCTTCAAAGCCACGAGCTTCACTTTCTCTTTTTTTTTTTTTTTTTTTTTTTTGGGGGGGGGGGGGGGGCGCGGGCGGCGGTTGGTTTTTTGAGACAGGGTTTCTTTGTGTAGCCCTGGCTGTCCTGGAACTCACTCTGTAGACCAGGTTGGCCTCAAACAGAAATCCGCCTGCCTCTGCCTCCCAAGTGCTAGGATTAAAGGCGTGTGTCACCACTGCCCGGCTACTTTTTTCATTTATTCAATCAACAAATACATATTTTAAGATCTACACATAAAAAGTCGCCATAAAGGTGCAAAAGTTCCCCGGTTTTACAATGCAGAGAGACACAGGACAGACTGCACACACACAGCTCTGAGGTGCCAATGTGGACAAAGAAGACAGACAGGGCAAACAGAAAAAGAGCAGTTTTGATCAGTGTCCCCAAAACCAAAGTGCAGCAGGTGTCCACTAGACAGATTTGATGGCTTAGGAGGGATGCTTGCCGGGCCTCGGTCCCTGATCCCACCGCAGGCCGCTTTCCCCATGCCAGGCTGATGCTCCTTAAAGCATGCACACCATGGAACACTCACTGGGGAAGGAAAGCCATGTCCACAGCCATCAGGCTCAAGCGCAGACTCTGTGGGGGCTCAGAGGGAAGCGCCAAGGCTGTGAAGCCCTTGAAGCTGGGCAGAAAGAGTACTCACCACTGAAGCAAAGGGGGAAGGGGTGGCTTAGGCTGGGGGTGGGGCTAACACAGCAGGGATCCATAGACACCAATGGTATGCTTGGTTAGGGGAGGATTTTTCTAGTGTTTTCTAGAGCTAAATCACGCTTGGCCGGGCTGACCTGTGCCTTGTTAAAATGCTCAGGAGCACCCCTGACCTCTGCCAACTAGATCCTAATAACATTCTGTCCCTGGTGTAACAATCAAAAGTGCCCCCAGAAGTCAGTGAAGATAGGAGAGTCAAAGGCCAGCTGTGCCTCAACACTGGGTCCACAACTGGAAAACCCTCCCTGGCTCTGAGGTATCTGACCAATCTCCTTTGTGACACGGGAGTCTGGCTGGCAGAGAGCTCGTGGAATGCACTTGCCTAGCATATGGGAGATCCTATGTTCAATCTGCAGCACAAGGGAGGAGGGACACACTTGGTGAAAGCACGCCTTTAATCCCAGCATCTAGGGGGCAGAGGCAGGCGGATCTTTATGAACTAAAAGATACACTAATCTACATACCAAGTTCCAGGTCAGTCAGGGCTACACAGAGACCCTTCTCTAAAACAAACAAACAAACAAAAAACAAAATAAACCACTTCACGTGGAGGGTCACTTACAATTATCTACCAGGAGCCTTATGTGATAGTGTATACCTAGCATATGCCTATAATTCTAGAAGGCTCAGGATCTGAGGCCAGCCCAGGTTCACGGTTACACAGCCAGACTCTGTGTCCAGCTGGGCGGTGGTGGCGCACGCCTTTAATCCCAGCACTTGGGAGGCAGAGGCAGGCGGATTTCTTGAGTTTGAGGCCAACCTGGTCTACAGAGTGAGTTCCAGGACAGCCAGGGCTATAACAGAGAAACCTTGTCTTGAAAAACCAAAAGAAAATAAAATTCTGGGGCTAACATGATTCTGGGAGGCAATGATGATTATGGGTGGTACTGTCACCAGACAGGCTTGTCCTTTGTAACAGACTGCACTTTAAGGACTTCATGTCCTGGGACCAGGGGATGAATATGCCAGGGGGCTTGTCCTGCACTTAAAGCCTCAGGTTCAATCCCTGCAAATAAGTAAATAGTCTAAATATCCTAATTTTAAAATTGGGATATTTTAATTTTTAAAACACAGGAGAGGCGGTGTACAGAACTTCTGACCTAGCAGCTCAGTGACTCATAAACAAAGCTCAACAACACCAAACAGTCCAGGTAAGCACCAGAAAACGGGTGGCAACAGGGAGGGAGGGAGGGGGGCAGGAGCTGTTCCAGCTCAGTGCCAGCTCATGCCATCTGGAGAATTCCACAGCAAATACTATTAGTTAATGATACTGTGCACCAATCAGGATAGTCCCAGGGAGCCCATGGCTTCCTCCATGGGTACTCAGATCCCAGATGAGGACTTCCTTCTCCACACTTCAGTTCATCTAAGCACCTTCCAATGAGCTGCCTCCACCTGGAGGAGCACCCTGCCTGAGCTCTCCACGCCCCCCCCCCACGCCCTCTTCTGGGCCTCTGTCCATCTGACTAGCCAAGTCAGTCACTGCAAACTTGTCCCCAGTGGATGAAGAAGCCCTCCATCCCCAGTCCCCTGTGCATTCACACTTAGCCTCTTTCCTAGCTCAATTGATATTCCACGCTCTCCTGTTTTATGGACATTCCTGGGTAGGTTCAAGCAGATTAGATAACTCCACGCCCTACTCAGAACAAGCCTAATAACCTCAGCCTGTGAAAACTGCCCTGCCTCTTCCCTCTCTACCGCCCTCCCCAGCTCTTCATGCCACTCCAATCTGGTCAGGATATCTAGAGACTGTGTCCTCTGCACCAGGAAGCCTCGGATCTCATACAGCAAGATGACCTGTTCGATGGCCCTTCCCTCTGTGCCCTGGATTCATTTCCACCACACTGACCAGCCAGCCAAACTGTAATTACTTACAGTTTCATTTGAAGGAAGGAATTGGGTCTCAGTCTTTACAATTCCAATGTTTAGCACAAGGCATAGCCCAGGGCAAGCACTCAGCTAAAGTTCTGAGTGAATGAGTGAGTGAGTGAATGGAAAACTACATCACTCATAGATTGACTGTCATACACTCAAAACAAAAAGGGAAAGTATAATTGAGGCCTTAATCTACAAACAGAAAATGGGGGGCAGATAATTTAATCATTCCCAAAAGGCTTTGCATAGGACTAAACTGTTTTCTAGAATTTTCTGGCACCCCAACATACCAAGACAAAGTTGGACCTACCAGGCCAATATACCGGAAAGAACGTTAACAAGCAGAGCCTGTGCAGCACCTTTGGGTGCCATAGGGATCTGCGAAGGGCCAAGTCAAAGATGGCTGCAGCCATCAATCTTGGCCATCAGCTTAGAGACAAGTCTTTGAACTTAGAAAGAATCAATGGGGGCGTCTGTTCCAAACCCAAGAGAAGTGCTTGGAGTATACCAAACGCATAGAATGGGTACTGTTTGGGGGCCAAAAGGACCAGGGCTTGAACTCCACAATTTTCTGTCATCTGCTCACAACTCTTGAAAGCTAGTAACACTTCACTTCAGAATGGGAGGGGAAGTGACAGCTGTTAAAGGAGCTACAGTTCACACTCCCACAGAGACAATGTTTTACATTTCTCCTTTGTCCTGCTCCACTAATGACTCCCCACCCTCCCTAGGAAGGGTCCCTGTGACTCTGCAGGTTCTGCTCCCCTCAGAGAAGTGTAAGCTACCACAGCCTCCAGCAGAGCTCTGATGCAGGCAGAAGGAAGCCTGCCTAAGTTCATCGGATTAGGCTTGGCTCTCAGGAAGATCCTGTAGGGGGAAAAGACTACTCCAAGCTGATCTGGGAAATGCTGACAGGATGTGCGCACAAACTGTGCACAAGGGCTGTGCCAGAAGAGCTGGACCTGAGCCGGCCCTGGCACTGTCACCTGTCTGTTACCTAACCCTGGGCCTCAGCTTTCGCACTGGCAAGATGTCTACTGGGGCTGCTGTTAAGCTCAAAGCATGCAAGAAGCCTGGCATAGACACCTAGGACAATGGCTATTTACAGAGGGGCCACACAGGGACCATTCTGCCTCAAAGCCTCAGTAAGGTAGTTACTGACCTCAGGTTGTGAGGGGTGGAGATAGAAGCTGCCAGAGCACCAGGAGTCTAACACACACACACACACACACACACACACACACACCCCTCAGGAATGTTGTTTGCTTACAAAAGAAGCTAGGACCTGTTTGTATTAGCAGTTTTCCAACTCTGGCCCAAGCTGATGCTCAGCAGATAAGGAAAATGGAGAAAGGCCCAGAGGAATTCAGCCCAAAGCCTCCTGGCTGCCTTCTTTCTAAAACTGGCATGTGGCCTGTGGGCATTTTCGCAATGTCCTATGCCCAGCAAAGGATGCCAGCACATATTTAAAATAATGTACATATAAATACAAACAAATTTTATTTTGCCAATTAAAAAAACTGAGGTATGAGATTTCCTGTGTAGATTCCATCCTATGCAGTGAATGTGGGGTGAATTTACAAAGGACTGTAGGCATCACCAACCTAAGTAGATCTTGTCAGCCATTTAGGAATGTGGACTTTATTCTAGGGACAGTGAGGGAGGGGGAAATGACATCATCAGCTCTGTATTTTTTTTTCGCCCTACATACTTCACTGAGGGGGTGGGTGGCCACATATGGGAAGTCGGCAGTTGGGAAGTCCTGGACCAGTGTAGTCAGAGGAGGGGACTCAAAGGTGATTCAGCTCCCAGGGCAGACAAAGTAGGAGACTCAGGAATCAGCTCTCAGTGTGGACAAAGTAGGGGACTCAGGGAATCCAGTTCCCAGTGTAGACAGGGTAGAGGACTCAGGGGATCCAGTTCCCAGTGTAGACAGGGTAGAGGACTCAGGGGATCCAGTTCCCAGTGTAGACAGGGTAGAGGACTCAGGGGATCCAGTTCCCAGTGTAGACAGGGTAGAGAACTCAGGGGATCCAGTTTCCAGTTTAAAAAGGCATGGGAGTTAAGGAGGATCCAGGCTGGCAGGGTAAGGATTAAAACTAGGAGAACAAGATATAAAAGCTGCCAGATTCTACCCTCTGACCCCACCGCACTCCCTGGAGTCCTACAATTACAGCCTCCCAGAAGACAAGAGGCCATTCCCAAGGCTCTATGTAGATGTTTGCAGAGTGTCAGGGACCCTATGTAGCACATGTCACAAGAACTACAGGACAGACGTGAGTCTCCTCCACGCAAACCATTTCTAAATGAATGAATGAATAAATCAATCTGGGCAGAAAGTGATATGAGCCACTCCCAGCAATGCAGCAGTCCACCCTGAGGACAAACTGCCCACACAGGCTCTGAAGCCCAACTCATCTCCCAAGGCCTTTGACAATCTTTCCCCGGTGCCTTCCCCAGCATCGGCTCCCCAGACTGTCTTTCCTCATATCATCCCCCAGAGCAGTTGTATGCCCCCTCCCACTTCCTTCCAAGTCTTCCGAGCCCCAGGCATGGCCCTCACCCAGCAGCCCAATGCAGTGGTAGAAACTATCCCTGTGTGCCCCACCATGGCCGGCTCAGTCCTGCCCGAGAACCTCTGCTGCTCTGCTAACTTCCGAGGTGCAGGACTGTTTCCTCTGCCCCTCTTACAATCCAGGGTCCCCAGGTCAATGCTATGGGAAGGAGCTAAACTTTTCAAAACAAGTCAGTGTGTTGTCTAGGATCCTAGCACCTAGGGTACTAAAGTCTCCAAGACAAAGGGAGGGAGAGAAGGAGAGAAGGAAAGGATAGAAGAGGGGAAAGGGGGAAAAGGAGCAGGAAAAGGAGGAAGAAGGAGTTGGGGGTGGGGCCTTCAACAACAGGTTAGGCAGACTTGGCCCAGGGCTAAAGCCAGGCAGGTAGCAGGCGGGGCTGGGGCTGGGGCTGGGCTAAGTCCTTTACACTGGCCTCTGGCTTGAATTTTAATTGGTTCAATATTTGCACAGTGAGATCATGCGGGAGCCTCACCTGCATGTAATGAGCTTTCACTCAGCCATCCAGGAGCTGCAGGGGAAGCAAGTTATTCCAGGAAGAGATTCCCCGACCAGATCTGGGCAGTTGGTCCCTCCCCTTGCCCCTCCTTGTCCTCTTCCCCCTCAGGTTTGATAGGTTGACAGACCACTTCTGGGTTGCTTCTCCCTATAGAGCTGTGTAGCCTAGTGGTGTGCTCTCACAGACAATGTCTCCCAGTTTGCTGGCAGCTGCCCACACATGCACGAAGGCAACTTGGAGCAAACAGTGAGGTTCCTTCCTTCCCTTCAGTTCTGCTGAGAGCGGGGTTTTCTTCCCCTCCAGCATATGAGCATGGTTTGCTGAAAACCAACGCAGAAAAATAACCATACTCGAAAACTTTAATTATATGGCACTGTCTCTGGGGAAATGCAGAATGGCTGTCTCCAAGTCCACGTCACACTGCTGAGCAGCACAACCCAGGGCTGGAAACAAGGCCTGAGCCTGGTGGCGGCTCAGGCTCAGGCCTTCGACACCCACCCTTCAAAAGGCAGAGGCAGGCAGATCTGTGAATTTGAGGCTAATCAGGTCTCCATGGCAAGGTCCTGTCTATAGATAGATAGATAGATAGATAGATAGATAGATAGATAGATGGTTTTTGAAGGCCACTGTATCTCAAACCCACCAGATCTTCAGCAACATATTTTCTCTACTGACAGTTAAATACATTTTTTAAAATTTTTTTTGACTTTTAGCTTTATTTGGGGGTGGTGTTGAAATTTCTAACCCAGAGCCTTACACACCAGGCAAATTACTAGAGCCAAATCTCCAGCCCCTAAAAAAAGTGATTTTTTTTTTTTTAAAGCGGAATTATAGAGCCACTTCCCCAAATAACCTCATTCTTCTATCCCTGCAGGGCTAGGTACTCTGGTCACCAAGGCCCTTGCTGCCCAACACAGGTGGGTGCTGGGTAATGTCTGGCCTCATCTGACCACAAGGCAGAAGGGAGGGTCTAATCTGCCTTTCCTAAATGTCAGAATTCCAGGAATCGAGTCCAATAAAATCTGTCTCCCATCCTCTCTCCCTCTTGCTCTCTGTGTGTAAGTATGAAGGGGGCAAGGGGGAGATGGGGAGGGCAGTGTCCACGGCAGGTCAATGTCCAGTCTTCCTCTAGCACTCTCCATCTTATTCTGTGAGACTCTCACTGAAGGCAGAGATGGCCTCTGTCTAGCCTGGCTGGCTAGCAAGCAAGCCCTGAGAGCTGCCTTGCATACTCACAGCCATATACTATCTGCCACACCTCACTGCCCAGACATCAGTGTAACTTCTTGTGCAAGCACAGGTCCGGACCTCTGGGACCACAAAGATTCACTGTCACCATAGCCCCCTCCACCTTCTGGCCAGCTGTGTGATAGACACTAATCTCTGTTTCTAAAACAGAAGTGACAGTCTCAAAAGTCTCCCTTAACTGATCCAGCAACTACCAGAGTGAACTCTGACTATGAACACCACTCCTGAAAGGGAGGGGACCTAGTAAGTCTTAGGAGAAATCAGACTCAGCAAGGTGATAACTCACAGGAGACTCTGGGCCTCAGGCAATCCCCACCCCACCCCCTGTGGTGACTGGAGAAGCAGAGAGGTAAGGAAGATGGAGCAGGTCTGGCCTAACTCTGGAATCACTGTTGAGGATACAAGGTCATGGGGGCAGTGTTTGGTGGCCCCCCAGATAAGCAGCCCCCCCCCCCCCACAGTGTCTCGTGCTCTGTAATGAGTCTCTGTCATGGCTGAACTCACAATGAGTCAGTCACTGGTGCTGCATACTTCGGGGGCTTGAAGTCACACCCTGCCTAACCCAACTCAACATGATTTATCCCTTCCAAGAAAGCCGCTCTTTCCCAAAGTGTTGTCAAGAGCTCTAGTCAGAATTTGGCCTTGCAAGGGGCTGGCTTCCAGACTGGTCTCCAGGACCAGACCTGTAGGAAGGAACCGCACAGGGCAGAGCTGTGTGAGCACCACCCACCCAGCCACTCCTCATCCAAGGAACTCTGGCTTTTATGTTTTTATCTCAAACCACAGGAGGAGAGACACACACACACACAGACACACACAGACACAGACACACACAGACGGGCAGAAGGATGGACGGAAGGGTGGACGGACAGACAGATGAACACACAATTCCAAACTTCTGTTTGACAAAGACCAGCCAGCTTCACGAAATGCTCACCAGTTGCTGTGTTCTTATATTTTTCCACTGGAATGCACTTTATTTCATTTCTAGAAACAACAGTACCACCCATTAAAAAATAATTTCAAGATCTACCCTAAGCCTGAGCTGACAGTCTGAAAACACCCACCTGACTCAAACTTCACTGGGCAGAGGAGCCGAACACTGATCAAGCTATCTGCTGGACCAAATCCCACCTTCCATTAGGCCAAGCAGAACTCCTGGGTCCAGAGCCAAGGGAGCTCCAAGCTCTGGCAGTCCAGAAGACGGCAACAGCAAACCAAAAACCTGATGCTTGGGGGACACGTGTAGTTCACCATATTCCCCTGGCATGACCTTGCCAACCTTGACCAAGCCAAGGCGAAATCATGGCTCCGCGTCCTTAAACAAGGGGCTTGGGAAGCTCAGAGGTACCTGACGTGCCTTCTGGAGCATTCTTTAAGAACCAGGAAGGCAGCAGACAGAGCACAGTGCATGCACCTGCAGCCCTGGATCTTGGGAAGCATCCCAAGAACTCTTCTTTCTCTCCGCATCGTTACAAAAAACACAGGTCTCAACTGACTTTCTCATTCAGCAAAAACTGGTAATGGTGAAATGTAACATTATTTTGAAAGGTTGCTATGGCATAGAATATTAATAGTGACTGGGGTATATCAGTATATATCCTGGCTGAAATACATAAATGCTTATCTTATTTAAGCCCTACCTCCCCCTTAGTGATAATTCTCAAAATAATTTACAGTTAAAAAAAACAACCAGGGGCTGGAGAAATGGCTTGGGGTTAAGAATGCTTGCTTATTCTTCCAGAGGACCAGAGTTCAGTTCCCAGCACTCATATAAGGGCAGTGGCCTGTAACTCCAGTTCCAGGGGATCTGACTGCCTCTTCTGAGGTGGTCAGGCTGCATTCCAGAGCCTCCTCCCTCTCTCGGGAAAATAATCAAAGGAGGAGCCATGAAGCAAGACCAGACTTATTTGCTTCACACATAAAGGGGGAAAACAAGTAACAATTCCTAGGGTGGGCTGCATAGCATTCTTATCTAAAGGCAGGCCAATTCCAGCTGCCCTTGAATAGGAGTCTGACTGGCAAGAATGACCTCACCATGTCCTTCACCAGAATTGCCCCTTTGCTTGGACCTCAATCAGACTCCAAAGTAACAAGGCTGGCCAAGTCTGTACATAAAAAGCAGGGACACTGCACTAGGTGTTAGCATTCCCTCTAAGCTCCGTCCCACAATTATCTGGCAACAGCCAGGTATGCCTGACTCACTACAGAAGGGGCTTCGTGCCCCCTCCTCATTGTCTTACTCGCTTACTCTCCTACTCTTACCCTCTCTGTTCCTTCTCTCTGCATTCCCCTCCACTCTCCTCTGCCTGTCACTTCCTCCTCAACTCCCCTCCCCATGCCCTAAATAAACTTTATTCCATACTATATGGATATAGTATCCTAGGGCTGGTCCCTCAAGGGGAAAGGATGTCTCAGCATGGGCCCACAGAGGCACCCCCTTCCAACTCACCATACTTACTATTATGAACATATCCTGGCTCTTTCTTTCTTTTTTATAAGACACACACTAGGGACATTCAGGCCTGGCCATCCTGCTCTGGAGCACGTTCTATACCCACAACCTCCATATACATGTAGCAATAGCTACATAAAGCCCCAGACGCAAGCCAATGAGATGGCTCAGGGGAAAGTCCCTATCACTGAGCCTAGCACCTTCTTAACTTTGGTCATCAGGATCCACATAGGATAAGGACAGGCCAACTCCCATAGCTTTCTCTCACCTCTGAACATGCTCGCACACCCACACACATATGCACAGAAAATATAGGCCTAGATACAGACACAGATATGTACACACAGAGACTTATACACCTGAACAGATACATACACACAGACACATGCACAAAGACCTGAGTACAGACATACAAAGGCATGGGCACACAAAGACCTACTTGTACACACTCACAGACTGTATATACAGAGACTCGTTCTTACAAAGATCTGGCAACACACAAAAAATGTACAGACATGTATGCACAAAGACCAGTTCAGAGCCATATACATTTCTGGGTACACACAGAGATATGTGCATACAATGACACCTGTGCTCAGAGGCGTGTACACATGCAAACATGCCAACAGACTTAACAGCACAGAAGTGCCCCTGAAGATATTGGGATCAGCGCAGAAGGTGATGGTCATGAGTTAGGCTCTGCTGTCTGGGTATGGGGTGTGAATGAGCTATTTAATCATACAGAATCTCCCTTACAGAACCCATGTCAACGTTCTTCAACCTGCTCATACTTCAGAGCAACCACCCTCACACACAGCAGCCCCATCAGCTAACTTCTCTTGGTATCCTGTTTCACAAGAGACAACTGGTATATGCTTGCTATTGGTGTCTGCTTCCTGTGGTCTCATTCTCAGCTCCAGGATCCTACATCCAACACTCTGGTTCCCTAGGATGCAAGGCAGCAGCAGACACATGAAGCATTTCAGTAAGGACCACAGCACACAACAGATCAAGAAGAAAAGGCGCTGGTGACCTGGTCTCCTTAGGCCACAGCTTGAGCAGCAGAACTGATTCTCAGGCCTGATACTGACATTTCCTGCACCAGACTCCCCCTCCCTGCCAATCCCTTTGAACTTGATTCCTCTGAGGTAAGGCTCCTGGTCACCTCAAAAGGGTCACATAGAATATACAGGAATTTAATAAGCCTGAAATTGTCATGACTAGAAACAAACAACTGATCCGGAATGTCCCTGTCAGTCTAGGCATAACAAAGCAGCCTGTAAAACCGAGAAGAGTCCTAGCCCAGCGTCCAGATGGCCTAGGCACCCAGATGGCCCCAGCACCCAGACCTCCTCTCAGGTCCACAACAGAGGACTGCATTCTTCACATTCCTGTCTGAAAGCCAGGAGAAAAAGGGTGGGCTGCAGGGGAGGGCTGCTATTTCAACCTAAAGATAATTAAAGCCCAAGACTGGTTTTCCAAGGGGAGAGCGAGCCCCACCCCCACCCCAGCAGCTTCAGGTACCTTTCCCAGAGTGCTCCCAACGTGCGTGATACTGCAATGTATGGTACTATGGGGTGGGTGTGTGTGTGTGTGTGAGAGAGAGAGAGAGAGGTGCAGAGCCCTGCCACCTGAGAGCATCCCCAGTATCCCCCTCCCTCCCACAGCCCATGCAGGACACACAGCTACGAAGCAGCTCCAGGGACCTTCAGAAGCCTGGAACTCACGACCTGTGGCCAGGGCTTGGAAGGAGAGCAGGCCACTGATAGGGCAGGGGATCCCACATGCTCCACAGTGTGAGACAATGAGCACTCCTCCTGAGCACTTAGCTAAACATTTACTTCCTCCTCCTTACCCTGACAGGGACAGGAAACTGTGCAGACAGCAGGCTGTGGGCAGAAGGCAGGCTGAGAACAACAAGCTGGTGGTAGCTAGCAAGAGAGGGCAAAAAGGCTGGGTTCTCTGAAGAAAGCAGGCTAAAACTACCATCCCCTTCCTAGCCCACCACACGCCTGCCGACCACATCTGCCTAGTCTAACCACACTCACCTGAAGTAGGACCTTATACCCAGTTCCAAAAAGTCAGTAGGCCATTGGAACCAAAAGCCATGGGGCAGCATTGCCCATTCAATAGGTGGGAAAGGCCTTGGGAACAGGATCTTAGCTCTCTTGCTGTCTACCTATGGCTTGTTTATTAGGTTCTTGGAGTCTCAACGTGTCCTGCTATAAAATGGGAACAGCCTTCCTTGTAGGAAACTCTAGCCACAATAACCTGATGGGACTGTTTCATATAGTGAAAAAGTAACATACAAAACAGCTTTCTGTATGTGTGTGGTGTGTGTGTATACTCCTGCATGTGCAGAGGTCAGAGGTCAGCAGTGGGTATCTTCCTCCACTGCTCTCCACCGTGTGTGTGCGGGGTGTGTGTGTGTGTGTGTGTGTGTGTGTGTGTGTGCGCGCGCGCGTGTGTCTGCTGGCTCCCATGACTGTGCACCACTTGTGTGCAGTACCCACAGAATCCAGAAGAGGGCTCTGGACAAAAACACACACACACACACACACACACACAAACACACACACCCCAGGAAGTGGAGTTAAAGACAGTTGTTAGCACCCATGTAGGAATGGGAATTGAACTCTAGTCCTCAGGAAGAGCAGTTGATGCTCTTAACACTATACCATCTCTCTAGCTTTCCATATTTTGTCTATTTATTTAACGTATGAGCATACTGTAGCTATCTTCTGACACACCAAAAGAGAACATCAGATCCCAGTATAGATGGTTGTGAGCCACCATGTGGGAATGGAACTCAGGACCTCTGGAAGAGCAGTCAGTGCTCTTAACCACTAAGCCATCTCTCTAGCCCCCTCATATTTTTAACAGAAATTTGTCACTGAACCTGCAGTTCCCTAAGTAGGCCCCAGGAACCTTCCTGTCTCTGCCTCCCCTGGCTGGAATTATAGGAAGGTACCAGTATATCTGACTTTTGTTTGTTTGTTTGTTTTTGGTTTTACAAGACAGGGTTTATCTGTGTAGCTCTGTGTAACTCTGTTGACCAGGCTGGCCTCAAACTCAGAAATCCGCCTGCCTCTGCCTCTGCCTCCCAATCTACTGGGATTAAAGGCGTGCGCCACCACCACCCAGGATCCTAACTTGGTTTTTCCTGAAAATACTTTACCAACTGAGTCATCTCTCCAGCACCTAAAATAGTAAGGACTAACTTGCCACTGTGCTGGGCACAGCATGTGTAAATAAGATGCAAAAGAATCGATAAGGCTTCACTGAGCAGAAAACCCTTTGAGGTATTGCTTTTTATCTCAGTCCACAGATTAGTGGGAAAAACCTGCAACAGTAGTCCCATAACTTACCCAAGGTAAGTCACAGCCTTACAAGTGAGAGAAAAGGAGGGGTCAAGCCAGAGCCCCTCCCTACTTATGTAGATACTAGACACACTTCATGGTAGTTAGGCCTCAGAAGCCAAGGAAATACAGCCACCCACCAAGGCCACCGGAGGCAAGAGAGGGGCTGGAACGGAACCTATGTGTCTGACCAGTCAGGTACAAACATGTTGTGTTCCCAGTCCAGAATGGGCAATGAACTTCACAAGGGTCCTGGTGGTGAAGCAAGGCCAGAATGAAGGCAGCACTTGCAGGAGAGGTAGGAGCTGTGCCTCAGTCAGGCTAAGTACTCAGCAAGGAAGCTTTGAGAGTAGCCACTCAGCAGTGGTCAACCCCAGGGAGTTGGCGTTTATTGTTCTGAACCACTCTTGTAGGCTTTGCTGATGCTCATCGGGAGAGGCCACATTCAGCACTGGGAGGAACAACCTGGACGCTCAAGGAGCTGATCTGAAGTGAAAGGGGGCACTGAGGCAAGATTAGGATGAGGGCTGCTTGGACAAGTAGTTCACAGACTGAGCTGAGGGTGCTCCATCCTACAGAGCAGCAAGCCAAGAGGCAAGTTTGAGTGGTGCAAGGGCATTGTTGGTTTGGTTTAGTTTCTTTGAGACAAAGTTTCAATATGTAGTCTTGTCTAGACCTCACTGAGTTCCTCTTATACCCAGCTAAGGCATCCGAACCCAGTGGTTCTCAACATTCCTAACCCTGTGACCCTTTAACCCAGTTCCTCACTTTGTGGTATCCCTCCAAACATAAAATTATTTTTACTACTTCTTAACTGTGATTTTCTTACTGTTATGAATCATAATATAAATATCTGATACAAAGGATATCTGATATGTAACCATATGAAAGGGTGGCTATCAAATGATTTCAACCTACACGCTAAGAACCCATAGAAGATCCTGCTTACAGATGAGAAAAATGGGTATCAAAGCAGACTAAGATCGCAGCACTGGGGAGGCAGAAGCAAGTGGATCTCTGTGAATTCAAGGCCACCCTGATCTACATAAGGAATTCCAGACCAGCCAGGTCTTACAAGGCTGGGAAACCATGTCTCAAAAAAAAAAAAAAGGCAGCAGCACTGAGACTGCTGGGAAATAATGTAAAATAGTGCAAACTCAAAAGATAATCTTTGGCCTAGAATTACCAAGCACAGTGTAAACAGGAAGTGAATAAAGATACAAAGGGGGGAGGAGACAGGGGATAGGAGAAATGGGTCAATCATCAAGAGCACCTCCTGCTCTTGCAAAGGATCAAGATTCAATTTCCAGCAACCCCATGGTGACACATAACCATTCATAACTCCACATCCAGGAATCCAAAGTCCTCTTCTGGGCTCGGTGGGCACCAGGAATTCATGTAGTACACATGCAGACAAAACACATAAACTAATCTTGTTTTTTTTTTTTTAAGGGCCACAGAGGGTCTGTCTTAACTAGGAATATTATAACCCCAGCTGCCGGACTCCCCCAGTTACTCTTTTTCAGTACCAACTTCAACCCATGTGTGAAGAGAAAGCTAGATTAAGCCTTGGATTGTGTTGCTTTGGGTAACCTGGGGGTAAGGGGGAACTGAGATCCATGACAAACTTCAAACACAAGAGGACTGGGGCTGATGGGAATACAACCTGCCTGGTGGAGAGATACCCAAGGAGGTATGCAGAGCCTGCAATGCCTGAGTCCCATCAGCGTTTCTGAGGCCACCCCAGCCCACTTCATTCCCCAGTGAGGCAGGTGGCAACAAGCTTCTGGCTCCTTCTCAATCAACAAAAGTTACCTCTCCTGCTCTCTAAGAAGACCAAACGTTTCCAAGAGCCTGGAACTGGAGTAGGAACTAAGGGGAAGGGGCAGAAAGAGCAAATCACAAAGCCTGCCCTCTCTGATGAAGGTAGGGACCCACCATCCTGGTACTCTGGTACCCTGCAAATACTTCCCCACTACAGATAAAGATCAGTTCAAAAGCTGCAACAAGGATTCTGAAACTTCCTTTTTACTACAAAGCCAAACTGGTGCAACCTATTGCTACAATTCTTACAACATCTCAGCAAGGCCTCAGCTGAGTCCTGGGCCCCCACCCCCACCCCCACCCCTGCATGATGTTTCCAGACCTCCCCACCCTCATTAGGAGGGACCCTATCCCCTCCTCCTCCCTCCTCCCTTCTCTTTACCCTCAGCAATCTCCTTCTTGCTCAGTAGCATCGTCAACAGTGACTACCCTGTGAACAAAGCCCCTTGGAGACTTTTGGTCTCTCACCTCTTCCTGATGGGTTTCCTGACCTGTCTTTGGTATCCACAGGAGATAGAGACAGGTAAAACTGGGAGGTAACAGGTGGAAGACCTTCCTACTCAGAGCCTAGAAAGATCTCCCAGCTCGTGGCTCCAGTTCCTGAGCTTCCTGACAGCTTGTGAATGACAAAGTGGTTTTACCAGCTTTGTATGAACTGGACTGGGCACCCGGGAGCCCCATCTCCTCTGCAAACCCCCATGTTCTCAAGCCACAACACCAGAAGGCAGTTCCTAGGACTAGACCTGAGCTCAGGGAGCAGCCCAGTGATCTCAGACCCTGCAACTTGATGTACAACCATCTCTAGACAAGACCTACAACAGATGTCCAGACACTCACTGAGCGAATACACTTTAAGAGACAATAAAGCAGCCGGGCGGTGGTGGCGCGCGAGCCATTAATCCCAGCACTTGTGAGGCAGAGGTAGGCGGATTTCTGAGTTCGAGGCTAGCCTGGTCTACAGAGTGAGTTCCAGGACAGCCAGGGCTATACAGAGAAACCCTGTCTCAAAAAAAAAAAAAAAAGAGAGAGAGAGAGAGAGAGAGAGAAACAATAAAGCTCACTGTATTTTCTGTCAATGTAAATAATAGTTCCTCCCCTCAGTGGACCATTACAACATGGTCATTAAATACCCAGTATGAAGAATGTTGCAACATAGGGAACTTCAGATTGCAGCACTGTGTGAGAATTCATTGTACAGTATCATTCTGCCTAGGATCTGGTGAAGTGCATGCAAGTGCATGTGTATGGTATGCATGCGCATGTGCACACGTCCATGCATACTTAAATGTGCAGGAAATCCAGAAACTTCAGTGGTGCAGTGCTTCTGCCCAGCTTTGTCATCATGTCTGTGCTGCAAACAACAGGCTCCTAGTTTCTCTTCCTAACTCTAATAGGACACTGTTTTCAGTAGCAATGGTGTTTCACAACTCTCCGTGAAATGTCTCACCTCAAGTCCTTTGCCTGGGAATGATGATGTCTGACCTCCCAACCAGAGGACACCCGGCAGCTTGCCCAGCACCCAAGTCAGAAGTTAATAACCTGGGAGTGGAACAGAGCACTCTACTTACCAGAAAAGGGTTCAAGGAAAGCAGGTCTCCACAGGCTACCTCAGGCTCTGAAAAGGCTAGGGCCTACAAAAGAGGGAACCTTTCACCAGTCAGTGTGAGTCACAGAACGTTTGCCAATCTGAATCACTCCTGAACAAAGAGAAATGCCTGATCAAGGTCCCAACCCTGCTCCCTGGACATGTCGTGCCCTGTGCTCTGATTCTGCAGTCAGCTCAGGTGCCACCTCCTCCAGGCAGCCTTCTCAGACTCCCCAAGGCCTGCTCTCCTGCATGAGCTAGAGAGCATCAGCTCCTACAAACAGAAACCACACTTCCTATAGCTCTGCTCTCCCAGCGCTTGGACCTGGGGTCCATCTTTGTGCATGGGAAATCCATGTCATCCAGTGTGGTTACTGAGTAACTAAGGCTGGACAGGAGGACGGAAGGACGAAGGAATGAATAGTACACAATGCATAGGCAAGAGCCCACCTGTTAAGAAAGCAGTGGGCTTCGGGCCACGGTCCCCAGGGAGCACCACTGGGTCCCACAGCTGCAAAGTCATCCTGGGCTTGAATTCATGCTGGCAGCCATGGTCCTCTCACCTGCCCCACCCCATCCCCACCTCCACACTCATGAGAAAAATAGCTGTAAAAAACACCATGGGCCCAGAAGGCCTCAGTGAGTGGCCAGCAGCGATGGGCAATGTCAGGAGTGGCCAGCAGCGATGGGGATGATGATAGTCTTTAATGAGCTCATAGCCCAAAAAGGAGAAAGCTAAGGAGACCAGTCCACCCTCTTTGCAAGCAAGGTTCTATGTACCCACAATGAAAGCTGTCTGCAAGGCCACAGAAACAGAACAGACCCACTCCCACCCCAGTTTGAATCTCTGTAAGGCAACCTCATCAGCAAAATGAAAGAGTTTCTAGGTGCTCGATAAAATCTAACCATTGTCTTTAGCCAAGTTAGGACTCAACTCAGACACCCAAAGACTTAGGCTGCTACTCTAGACAAGTCCTCCTGTGCTGGGTGGTTTTATGTCAGCCTGAGAAAATGGCCACCAATCCAGACTGGCCTATAGGCGAGCCTGTGGGGTATTTCCATGATTAATGATAAGACATGGAAGGAGCCAGCTCACTGCCACCTGTGGGCAGGTAGGCCTGGGCTGTATAAGAGAGCAAGCTGAGAGAACCCTGAGAAGCAAGGCAGTAGCAGGCA